>JAYEVD010000418.1:0-81485 GCA_036346405.1 Phyllostachys edulis
TATTTTCATCGAAAGCATGTCCATGACCAAGGACTTGGCTATTCGACCAGATCTTACACTCAGAGAGGTGTACAACTTACCCACAATCCACGATCTCTAGCGATTCGGGTTCCGGCCACCCTTGCTCACTTCCTAAGGCGAAGCGGTCTAGAGCAGCGCAAGGCCTTTACAAAGCTTTGAACTCGATTCTTGAGCGCCCGCTAAGGTTTCGCAATCCTCCTCTGTGGTCTAAAAATCATGAGGGTTATGGGTGCCCCTCTTGCCGCCAACTAATCACACGCCAACCACAACAGCTCCTAGCCATCTCATCACTAATTATTCGCCCGCACCATTCCCATAAAATGATCTTATGGTTGCAATTGCTTGGCCCAAACTCAATAGACACAAAGTTAAGTCCTTAATTGTGCTAAGGCAAGACTTCCACAACCAAGTGTGCAAAGACCCACTACTCATCTCTGCCTTCTTGCCTCATCAAAACCATTTGTATTAGCCCATGCCAAAAGACCACCCAAGTTCCGCACAACAATTTTAACCAAGTGGTCTCACACCATAGTCAATACTGACTTAGGCATCCTCGCCATAGTCAGCCAACAAAGGGCACCAACCACACATTCCATAAGTTATTAGTCAAGATTATTAGACATGAAGCATGATGCGTCCGAACCACGTTTTCTAAGTAAAGCTATAAAAGACCTACGACCCCCATGTTGGCAAATAACAAAGAACACCAACTAGATATCCACCCTAAGGCTCACAAGGTGAACATGACAACATGATAGAGACAAGGTATGAAGGAGGCATAACAAAGAAGTAGGCGCAGTAACTGACATTTCAAACCGCTTTTCTTATAAACATAGCCATGCATGATAAAGTAAACCAAATACATTTGCAAAACTAGGTTCAAGATGATCAAAAGGAGGTCTGTGGCTTGCCTTGGTCAAGCAGTGGAGAGCCTTCAGCAGCGAGAGCTGGGTCCAAGATCTCCTCAAACTCGTGATCTACACGTTCACAAGAAAACCAAATAAGCAAGACCACACTAAACCAAAGAACTTCAAAAGACTCCAAGGAACACAAACCAACTCAGCAAGAAAGGAAAACCAAGAAACCCAGCACAGCCTCAAGAGCTCCCTAGCCGGGGTTGGTGGTGTGCACCACAAGGAAAACTTAGTGACGTGTTGGCATCGGACCGCTGGGCGCAGCTTGCCCAAAAAGAATGGAATAAAGTACTCGGATGATCGTGATTTAATGTGATCCAACCCCTATTAAATGCGATAGAGATCTCGAGGCAAGAGCAATGATAACAAGGTGGAGAGGGCCGGCAAGTGGGGCTACCAAAAGGGTGCACCATCGTCAAAGAGGTGGCCCCACTGCAAGGGTTGCTCCTGCATAGACCACGAGGGAGGTCCGGACAGAGGTCCAACGCCACAACGAAGAGGTCCCGACACTCGAGATCTTCACAAGTGAGGTCTAACGGTCAAGATCTCAAAGGGAGGACCTCAGCGGCCGAGATCAAAAGACGGTCAAGATCTCAAAGGGGAGGACCTCAACGGTCGAGGATCAAGCAGGTGCGAGGAGGTCTTGACGAGTAGACCTCCAAAAGGGAGATCCAACGGCCAAGATCTCAAAGGGAGGACCTCAACGGTCGAGATCAAAGGAGTGCAGTGGAGGTCTTGGACGAGTAGACCTCCAAAGGGAGATCCAACAGGCCAAGATCTCAAAGGGAGGACCTCAACCGGCCCGAGATCAAAGCGTCTTGAGGAGGTCTCGCCCAACGAGGATATTCGAGATTAGGAGGGTGGTCTTTGCAAGCGGCAAGGAAGAGGTCACGGGAACAAAAGAAAAAACGCAGATCAGCGCGAGCCGTTCGATTAGGATCGGGCGGTCAGAGAAGAAAAGGAACGTTCGGACCATCCAAGCGTTACTCGTAGATGAGCCGTCGATCAGATCGGATGGCGCCAAAACGAAGGGGCGTTCGGACCGAGCTAACAGAACCCGCAAGGCTAAGGCCGTCGATTTAGATCGGACGGCTAGAGGAAAAGGGACGTTTGGACCAAGGAACGCGCCTTCTAAGGATTGGGCCATCTGAACAACATCGGACCGGTCCCTAGCGTGAGGAGGCAAAGCCTTAAGCGTCTGACCACAAGGGTCAAAGATGGTCCAAGTGCTAAGGAGGTCTTGGGCCTAAGGAGGTCTGGACCTTTAGATCCAACGAAGGAAGGACACGGACACTAAGATCTCCAAGAGGGAGGTCCTAACGGCGAGATCTCAACAAGGAGAGGTTCGGTGCGGCTAAGATCTCCAGAGAGGAGGTCCTAACGGCGAGATCTCAACAAGGGAGGTTTGTGCGGCTAAGATCTCGGAGAGGAGGTCCTAGCGGCCAGATCTCAACAAGGGAAGATCTCATGCGGCTAAGATCTCCAGAGAGGAGGTCCTAACGCGAGATCTCAACAAGGGAGGTCTGCATGCGGCTAAGATCTCCAGAGAGAAGGTCCTAACGGCCAGATCTCAACAAGGGGAGGTGCATGCATGGGCTAAGATCTCGCAGAGGAGGTCCTAACGGCCGATCTCAACAAGGGGAGGTGCGGATAGATAGGAGGAGATCCAGGAGGTCCTAAGAGGGCCTTGGGAGGTCCAGAGAAACTCTGGAGCGCCCAAGAGAACTCAGGAGGAGTTCAAAGAGAGGTGAGAGGTCCACAGGGAATGGTCGAGAGGTGGGGGAGATCTGAACCTCAAAGAGATTCAAACCAACAAAGAAAGTTGAAAGAGAAGAGACAAACCAGGGGGCACAGAGAGGCTCTGAGAGACACAATGCCCCAAGAGCAAAGAACGACACAACAGAGAGAGCACAACCAAGCAAGGAACACCAACAAAGAGCTTAGTTAAGGTTTGATTAATTCCGTTGAACTCTCCAATTTTTCAAAATATCCGATTAAGCTTTGGATTCTCAATAAAGCCAAATGGTTACTTTTATTTTGAAAACTTGGCAAGAACTTAAGGAAACGGACGTTACACTTAATTACTGAAGGAAATTGCCCCAAACATTTTGCCCTCGCCAGGACCAAATTCTACCCTCCTCTTTTATCTTTGTTAGGAGTTCTACAACAATGATTTGATTTGTTATTGAAAATTCCAACGTTTTGTTCCTTCCAAATCTCCCAGGGAGATAAGGATGAGAATCGTGGTACACCGCCCTTCTTGGGAGCCCTCGCATCCCATTGACTTTCATCCACCATCAACAAGATATTCCAATTACGGGGCGCTTAGGAGGTTGAGTTGTGACGAGCCTAGCCAATCCACCATAGAATTCCAAATTCGAGTGGAGTATCTACACTTGGGTGAAAAGATATAGTGTCGCTCCGGTGAAAGTGCAGATAGAGGACAGATGCATTTGGTTTGGCCATCTCCTCACTTCTAGTCTATCTAAGGTCCAGAGCTAGTTTCGAATAGCTATCAGCGAAAATTTGCATTTAGAGGGGAGGTTTTCTAGATGACTTTTTGGTAGTTTGTTGTTGTTGAGCCGAGGAACTCAGAGGCGTGATGTGGATTCGTTAAGTAGCCTCCCCCGGGGTTAGCTTCCATGTGATCTCATCTGGGGTATTTGGGTCCAAGAGGATCTGGTTTATTCTGGCCCATAGAACAAGGAATTGTTGAACATGTTGGGGTGTGACAACCCCGAGAGTGTTCATGTATTGGACCCATCGCCCATTCTGTAATGCTGCACTGACCGTTAGGTTTTTCCTCCTGGACACTTGGAAAATCTGCGGAGCCAAGTCTTTAGGAGTAGCTCCATGTAGCCATGCTGAGGACCAGAACTTTGCTTTTGTTGCCGTCGCCAAGAGTAATCGTTGTAGCTGTTGCGAAGAGGTGGCGATCAGCGTCGTCGCAAGGTATTTCCATACCTACCCAAGGTTTCTACGGAGCTTTCCACTCTTGCCATAGCCATCGAAGTCTCGAGAGGGCGAACTTTGGAGGTTGAGGATGCCGAGACCTCCAAGCCGATGGTAGCGAGACCTTCTCCCACGGACTTTACATTTCCTCTCGAGATATCTTCATGGCGGTCCAAAGGAAGGCGTTGATCTGCAGATGCCAAGGCACGAAGAATGCCTTTTCGCACTTTTAGAGTCGTGGAGAAAATAGGTTGGAATCGAGGAGAGCATTGATTTAACTAGAGTGGTCGACCTCAACCAGTAGTTAGAAGGTTGCCTTCCTAGGTCGCCAACCTACCTCCCACTTTATCTAGGAGGGTGGAAATATACCTCATGAGTATTTTGCACAAAGCAGAACCCCAAGTATTTGATAGGAAAGTAGATCAATGATAGGGAAGACTTGCAGGATCTGTCTAGGTCAATGTTGTCAGAACTTATTGGGAGCACCGTGCTTTTCTAGAAATTGGTTTGCATTCACAAAGTTTAGTCAGTGTAACTTACTTTTTGCACCAAAATTTTTCATCAAGCACCAAGGTTTCGCTTCCTTCCCAAATACCAAGACCCGACCCATTGATAGGACAAGCTATGTTAGTTGTTTCAGAAGCTAATGTATGGTTGGACTCGTTAATAATTTCATTATGGTTTTCTTCTCCTGCTCCTCCTATAGCCACTGATCCCCAACAAATGGGGATTGAGAATTGAGATACTATACGCTGCAACTAAAACATACTGTCAACTTGCCATGGCCAGGGAGCTTGCTCATTGGCGATAGCTTCAATCATATCATAAACTAGGATGATAAGCGCTGATGTCACAACAGAGTGGATCGAGGGATTTTTGATGCAATTTCAGAAATTATAGGGGTTTTTTTTGCAAAAAAACGTAGAGGGACCTCGACGCGATTTTGAAAACTCCAAGAGGCTTTTAAGTAAAAAAACTAACACGAGGACACGGACGTGATTTTGGACAAGATAGGGGCTTTTGCAAAGAAGACGATGTGGCCCTCCAGAAGCACCTATGATCGTCCGATATTATCCATATTCGTATCCAAAAATCTCATGGAATTTGGTTTAGAATATGGGAAGAGCAATATCCAATCAGATTAAGTATTTTATAGGATATCGATAAAAAAATGGATATCGATAAACATCAATATCCTTTAACATTCTCTATGGTTTTCTAGTCATTGACTAATATATAATATGAATTTACATTTGATTATGTTTATGTTGTTAAGTAGGATAAACAATTCTCTAATAGGTAGTATAATTTGACACTTTTGTTGGTGAAGTTATATCTTTTTTATATGTACACTATCCGCCAAGTTATCCAGTGATCGATTTGAATCCGATCCAGATCCGTCCTATACACGCATCCCAAAACTCAGATTCTCATCAGATCCGACTCCAATTCAAGGGTAAAAATATGGGTTAGAATACGAGAAGAGCAATATTAAATCAGATATCGACATCGTTTTCACCCCTACCCAAAGTCTCACAAAGAGTGGTCACGCGATATCCCATCAATACACACTCATATGTGTACTTCTAAAATTGGTGCACATCGATTGCCAAGACTAAGACTTAAACCTTAGTGGACTAGGTGCACACCGTATAACTAGCCATACATGACGGCGTGCCAACTTCTCATACTACCTAGATCGTGCAAATATTTGTTTTACCATTTATTTCTTAGACCCTTTGTACTAAGCTAAGTGGCTAACTTTACTTACTCGTGTGCGTGCGCTTCACACACTGCATCTACAGATGCATGGGTCCTCTGCCCTTATGAGTGCGGGGATCAAGATCTCGGGTTATCCTTCGACGTCCCGACGACATAAGTAGTCGGCCGGTTTTCGAAGCATGCATGGAAATTAATACTATACAAAAAAAAAACAATACACTGCAAACAACTTTGAGAAAATTGGTTATATACCATTGAAATGTGCTCACTTCGAAAATTTACAAAAGGAACGACTACAATCCGGACGTACGATAGAAACGCTTCCATTGTACGCTCCTCTATATCATCAGATCTGACTTGAAAGGTTCGATCTCAACCATCCGATCAAGTACAACAAAAAAAAGGAGAGGCACAACAATTATTTAGTAAGACTACAACAAATCCTCAAGCGATGTAGCGATACATTGTTTTACATCACCGCAACATTCTCTCTTAGGGCACAACAAAATCCTACTTTGGGTGCAACAATCTAACCACAATGATTAAATGGTGGAGGTGTTTAACAAATATTACAACAAATGAAAACACTTTCTATAACAATTTGAACAAATTTTCCAACAAATTGAGCAAACGCATGGAACAATCCGAACAAACTCTCCCAAACAAGTCGAGTAAACACCTATAACAATTTGAAATGTCTTCAACAATTGAGTAAACACCTACAATAAAGAGTACCTACAGGAGGAGGCAAGAGGGACTAGAAGAGTGACAGAGTTCATCACTGGAGGAGGAGTTGACCCGATGCCTCATGGCCTCTAGGCTCGAATTTAATGACGAGGGCTGCCCGGTGCCTCGTCGCCGACTCACATCATCATCATGCCTCTCGCCTCCGGCTATGTCCGCTACTATGGCTCCTCCGCTGTTGTCCTCGCGCCATCCTCTCCTCAACTACCAAATAGAGAAGGGAGAGGAAGCTTGGAGAAGGGACCCGGAGACTCAAGGATGAGGAGTTAGGTTGTCAATAGGGATGACACCCAAGCGCGACGGACACTGGTAGTACTCGCCCATACCTATGCCCGAACCCCGATTTCCCCACGTGCATGCTGCTCAAGGACGACGAGGCGAAGAACCTCGCCCATACCCATCGTCATGCATGCTCGCTTACCCACGAACAATGCATCCGCCCACTTGATACCCAACGCCTCGCTTGAAAGAGATATCAACAAGAACCCACAACCCTCACGGTCACCTAACATCAACCATCTAGCATCAAAGCAAATCCAACACCACCAAGAATCTCGGTGAAGGTGTGAGGAAGAGCTACTGGAGGCGGAGGGCTTCGCGCCTTGAGTCACGTGGGAGCGCCAGAGGCGGTCCTGAGTTGGCATGAACACAAGTTAACCCAAATCAAACATGAACCAAACTCAAGCTCA
The DNA here is from genome assembly GCA_036346405.1 of Phyllostachys edulis. NCBI lineage: Eukaryota > Viridiplantae > Streptophyta > Magnoliopsida > Poales > Poaceae > Phyllostachys > Phyllostachys edulis. Next base: position 7,043 of record JAYEVD010000418.1, read on the forward strand.
AGCACTAAATCAAATTAACAGAAAGGGGAAGAAGCATTTGGCCTCATCCCCCAAAACCAGAACTAGACCGAGTGGGCGTGGAGGCCAGAGGCGGGCGAGCCTGAGTCTGTCACAGGCGAGGCCGGCCGAGTCGAGGGAGGCTTGTGGCGGGCCGGAACTGAGGCCGAGAAGAGGAGCGAGGCAGACCGAGGCAAGATGAGGCTGGAGGCCAGTAGCAGGAGGCAGTGAGGCTGCAGTGACATGGGTCAGAGGCAAGCCATGTCAGCAATGCCACGAGCGCTGAGAAAGCAAGGCAGCAGGGGGAAGCACAGCACAGGAGAGGGGGAAGCCGAGCATGCAGAAGTGCTAAGCACTGTGCAAGCGGCTGCACCATGAACCAAGAGCCCCAATCAAGCATTCACCGAAGACTAAACAATGGAAGAGAGAAGGAAGAATAGAATGGGAGTAGGGACTTGACCGAGCGAGTGGGGAGGAAGAGCTACTGGGAGGTGGGAGGCTTCAGCCGCAGACTTGAGTACTTGACCAAGTGAAGGGGCTAGGTTTTACACAATGACTCAAATGAGGGTGTCCTACGGTCCCACTTGTCACAGAGATGGCGTAATCAGGGCGAAGCGGAGTGCAGGTGAGCTTACCCATACATGCGCCTGCCATCTGATGGGCAAAGAATTATGCTGCTTTTATGCCCTGGCAAAGAAAGACGCCCATACACGCCTCCATTAGAGTATTCGCCATGCACACTGCACCTGGACACAATTACCATCCCTAGTACATCGCCTCTACCACCAATCCGTGGGTGTGAGTTCATGTTTGGGTCCATCCACCGTCCGACGTAAAATTGTCCTCGATGGGACGCCGAGTCAGACGATTCCCTTTCCAAAATCTCGATTCACGTTAATACCACGGAAGAGCGCATATCTTTGGCATATACACTTCATGGCCATCCATAATCCCTTTTTTTAGGGAGAGGATATTTGCCACACCGTTCATGTATAATTACTAAAATGTTGTTCCATGCCTCATCGACATACGACTCGAGATCACATATCTCACTTCAAATGAAATACAGAGTGATATTTTAATAATTATACATAAATTTAATGCCACAGCTTCAATAATCTTTTTTTTTCCGTTGTCCTCTTCCCCAAGTCAGTCCACCTGAACTCATCTCATCCTTCTCTTCCTCCTCTCTAACCCCAAATTGCCGCCCCGAATCTGCGCCGCCGCTCCTTCACGAGTTCTTCTCCGCTCTTTGTGCTCTCCTCCTCCTCTGGATCCCTGCAATCTTCGCCGCTCGCGGACGCGCAACATCTTGCTATCCCTTTGTCGCCAAGTGCTACACTCCCAAACCCTAGCTTGTGGTGGAATGATGCAGTCGGCCGAATCTGTCGCTACCAGACCGAATGGAGGGCTTCCTGCTGCCTTGCACCAAGTGCAATTTCGATTTGGTGTGGGCTGTATGTGGCAGTGGGCAGAATCTTGGAAAGGAGTACTATAAGTGCCCAAACAACACTGGTGTAAGTGTTTTAAATCCCAACTTGTAGCTTGTGATTGCAATTTTTCTCCTCATTTGTAATTTCATGTGGCACTGCTTGTAGATTGTATTGTCATTCGTGTGTGCAGAGGTATGACACTGGAATTTGCAAGACTTTATTGTGGAAGGATCAATATGTCGCACTATTGAGGGAGAGGGGATTTGTCAATGCAGAGGCAAGGCTTGTCCATGGGTGAAAATTCAGGAGGCGTTGGAGCCATTTTGCGAGAAGTGAATAACTCCATTGGTGACATGGCTGAAGCAATTGACCAGATAAATCAAGTGATGGCTGGGTTGAATCAAGGAGCAAGTAAGGTAATTGTTCTGCTAGAAAAGATAAGCCTGATGTTTGTGCAATCTCAAAAAATTGTTTGTTTTATGCAGGCTGTGCTTGTACCAACTCACAATACGAATGCCATTTTGCAGAAATGAATAACTCCATTGGTCACATGGCTGAAGCAATTGACCAGATAAATCAAGTGACGGTTGGGTTGAATCGAGGAGAAGGTAAAGTAATTGTTCTGCTAGAAAAGATAAGCCTGATATTTGTGCAATCTCAAAAAAAATTGTTTGTTTTATGCAGGCTGTGCATGTACCAACTCACAAATACCAATGCCATTATGATAGCACCACAATGAATGGAACTGGGAGTGTTATTGATTTTGCCAGCCAGTCCAGAGTTCTCCCCTTGCAGTACTCTTTTCGACCTTCCTTGAAGGTCACATATGACCTGACATGAACATCTTCTAAACTCATCAACAAGCTCCACCCTGTAACATAGTTCATGGAGTTAAATAACAATGTAATAGTGTCTGCAACATGCATTTACTGAAATCACTCCTTGCAATCTGTAGTACTCAGTCCAGTGCTCTTCATTTATCACAAGTTATTCACTCTTCTCAACTCTGTCCCATCACCAATCTAATGCAAACAAATGGAAACTTTTGGGAGAGGCATTCAATCCTTACCTGTCATTATTCATTGTACTGTCCATCTCTCTCAACAATCACCAGCTCGAATTAGGATACCAGATTCTCTTATCTGCAGTTCCCAACAGATCTAGTCTAGGGTTAGGGATGCAATGCCAACCAAATCAAACCACTTAGGAGATGATACAAGGGGGGGTGAGGAGCTGCGGAGTACCTTTGGCGGAGGCGTTGCCAGTGGCTCATACCTCAGGCGGCGGTGGCAGGTTACGTTGGGAGGAGGTGGCCTGCTCCAAGCTTGCGCCCTGAGGCAGAGAAGGAGGCAGGATGGAATGAGCGATATCGAACCAATTGATGGGCAAACGGTATTTTCCTTGAGAGCAGTTACAGGAGGGTCAGAGGTTGACGGAGTGGTATATTGCCATAGATCTGCACATTTGGGTGGTATTAAAGTGAATTAGGATTTTATTGTGGTAGATTTAAAAAATGGGCACAGAAGATTATTCGAGGCACATGCACATGTATAAACAGATCCATTCACAGAAAATCCTTAGGGTAGAATAACCATCGACTCAAATATTCATAGTAAAAAAGATAACTAGATCAAATACCATATGCCAGATGTATGCATAATTGCATAGAAAAGCACAGTATAGCATTGATCACATTTAAGCTTAACATACATATAAAATGATGAAAAGTTAATTGCACTTAAAAATTATACAAAATATTAGGGAAAATAGTTTGAGCTCAAACTTTTGGTTGGCCAATAACTGTATTTGGGTAACTCTAATTTTCAGTGAAAGTAGTATATATGGTCATAATTTACCTAATCATGGTGCAATTCTGATTTATCCTTATGAACCAAGATATTTATTTATAATGATTAATGACACCCACAGAATAGCAATTTAGATATTTAGTTTTTCCTGAGTACCATGTTAACATCCTAAAGAACTGCTGTACTCTACGTATCATCACTTCTCCATGGCCTGTTTTAACAATGAATTGACCAAATTTTAGAAGTAATAAATCTAATTAATATTAACTCCATACATTGCTTTGTTCTTAAGCCCATACATGTTTTTGATAAGCTATGGACGTTATGTCCTTTTTCAACACACCATACATGAAATCTATTACAACATAGAAGGGCCCACATCACCAGATAACACACAATTACGATTGACAAGTCAACATAATTAACAATCAACTATCAATATTAACTTATAGAGCTAACAACCAAGTCAGATAACAGATTCCAGGTCCACACCATGTTAACCACCCCTTTATGGAGCAGCCACTCCTGGAGGGCGCACATCATCGTCCTTGTGGAACTTCAACACTGCTCCCAGTATTGGGCTCAACATAGTCTTCTTCCTTTTCTTCTTTGGCTTGTCTTTTTGCATCATCTGCTGCGATTGATTGATCTCAAGAAATTAGGCGTTCTACATACAATTTGACATATTGTGGTATATCAAGGAACTGAAAATGTTACATGGCTGAGAAATTCACAAAGAATACAAAAGGTTTACCTTTTAATTGCAGCTTTTGGCTGCAAAATGTTGCTTTGTTTTGTTTTACATACTCAATAAGCTCTTGTACATTCATTGCCTCCATTCTAGCCAGCTGCGAATAACAACATTAACAAGAATTGATCATGCGAGGCAAGTCTATATTCTTTTTTTTTGTGTCAAACTCAAACAACAGTATTATTATAGATGAAGTGATTGCAATGTGTTTCTCACCAGTGCTAACAATTCTCTTAATGCGCAGAAGGAAGGGAAAACATAACAAATCTGTAAGGATTTCGTGATGCCACTTACCCATGCATTGAATTCCTCATTTTTCTCCGTATTTTCCTATCTTCAGCATCAAATTGTTCCTTCTCTAGAGAATACATCGCCTTCTTGTCGTTATCTCCATGAGCCATATCAACTTTTGGAGTATTACTGTTTAGATGAGGATTTGTAGTTTCAGGGTGCAACAACTCTAAGAATGATGAAGTGCATTTATAGGGGTGCTCCACCACGAGAGCTCTTTCTTTTAGGAAAAAAAAAACGAAATTAAAGAAAATGTCACCTTGATCCTTTATCTGTGGACGTTTACATGGAATTTTAGGAGACGGTTCACATGGATTTCTTGGTCTAAACCCCAAACTTAGTAACAATTGTTTGATACTTGCTGAATTCATGGAGGTTCACATGGATTTCTTGATCTAAACCTTTCGGTTGCAACCTGTTTGTTTAGCATGATGCTTCCTTTTAGCTGAATTCAAGAAGAAAAGGTATCATCATTGATTGTTGCTTGTGATATAGCCGTTTCTTTTCCTCTCTTTATTATCTATAATTTCTGCAGATAACTGTTGTATTGTATTTGAAAAAGCCAATGTTTCTTAGGTTGTATGATGCAATTATATGGTTGTAACTACTGCTTTCTATCCATCTTTCCTAATTTATGGAAGTAACTGTTGTTTTATGTCAAAAGGATTAGATATGCAACATCTTTAACCTCTGCTTTAATTGTACGTCCTTTTGAAGTTATACTATGCTTACTTGATGCCAGAAACTGTGAAAAAGTTAGAATTGTTGCATGAGTTATTTCATTTCCAAAAGGTTATTTGTAGCGGTTAGTTCAAGAGGCTAAAAGCTTATGTTAAAAAACCAACTTCAGTTGTCTAGTTAAAAAAACATTGTGATGTATCGATACTCCTAGATGATAGGGGAAAACAACTAAACAACTAGAAAGGCAACTGCTATGTTATTGCAACAATAATGCAATTTAACAAATGATAAGCACATCTCCTATCACAAATAGTGAAAGCACATGAACATGCATTCAACTACAAAATATGCCCTGCAAGTATTGCCTATAGGCTATTTAGGTGTGCTACGTGATCATATAAATACATCATTGAAGCTTTGAACAATACAAGTTTTGCTTTATTTTGATAAAAATAATTACATCAATAACATAATTGTGTTCTTTTGCCATAGGTAAATTGCAGGAAAAAACTGTTCTTGATTAAATTATTTAGTTGCATTTATCATTTAGGGAAGACACCCTTAAACTCACAATGTATACATAAGGAGAGCATCAATCACATCAATTCTACGGCTCTCCGATTGTTCATTTTATTAGGCAAAATTCATGGTAGGTCCTTCTTTCACAGGTGACAACTGAGCCAAGATAATTTTATGTTATCCAACAATTTGCAAGAAGAAAAAAATAATGTACCCAAGAGATTGCAAATGAAATATAAAAGAATACTAGTTATATTCAAGGTTAAAAAAAAGAGAAAATTGTATTTTACTTTCTCAGTCCTATAAACTTGCGAGGTTGTGCCACTTAGTTTTCTAAACTTGTATGTACTTTCTCAGCCCTCTGAACTTGCGAGATTGTGTCATTGAGCTCCTTAAACTTGCGTTGAAGCGAAGTTCGTCGGATACGATGCCGGCAACTTCATCCCCTCTGAGTCCGGTGGACTCGTCGTTGCCTCGTTTTGGCCGTGGTCATCGTCCCTATCACCTTACGTCGACAAAAATAGATTCTTCGGGTCCGGGAACGCATTATGCTTGTGTCTTCACCGGAGCTCAACCGTCGCAGCTTGCCGCCGCCCTCGCCCTCGCCTCCTCTAAGTCAGCCGTGAGAGAGAGAAGTACATTCCCAGTCATAGAGCAGGGGCACAATACTTCTCTCTCTCTCACGGTGATTCGTTGGCTCAACCTTTTCTTTTAGCAAAAAACCAAATTTACTTTGTTTAGATTACAATTCGTGACCCGTTGTGGGGTTTTATTCCATGCATTTTGCTAGAATTATTGTTAATTATGATTTAAATTGATAGTTAGAATGATTTAGTTGACATTCGACTCGGTGTTAGGACGAGGTGTTACAAGCACGATGTTTGCTACATTACTGATATTACTAGGGCAAAGTGATCGATCATGTGAAAAGGGTATATCTCCCATTTCAATTTAGTTGTCAATGGCCAAAATGATTTAACTAGCAAAACATCTTTGTCAGTAAAATATCTCCCGCATTCACGTGGTCAAATGCGAGAGAGTACCAACACTCGAGAAAATAGACAGGTTTTGGTCTCCACCGATCGGGAAATTATGTTTCCGCTTGTTTTCTACGCACCTCCCGCCCACGGCCTTGGTAATCGCCTTCACGCTATTGTCCACATCATTTCGGTTTGATGCAAAGAAATTCTTCAGGTTTGAATCTTTCTGGACAAAGATTGAGGGGCTCTCGGCAACAGTGTAGTCGACTTGGCAATGCCCGCAGAACATCTCAGACTCGTTGCAGAGGATTGACTGGTTGCTCAAAAACACTGCTCGTGCCTTGCAAAGGTGAGTCAGCGGCAAATTGGTAATGTGCGCTAAAGAATCGAATGGGCTAAGGAGATTATCTGGCGGTTCGATGTGGCGGAGGAAAAGCGAGTTTTGGCTCCGGATGAGCGTTGGCTTCGGGCTGCTCTCAAGAAGAAATTGCTTGGCCTATGTTCATTACAACGCACGATTGCTCATCAACAGTCGCGGGTTCATTGGTTGCGGGAAAGGGATGCAAACACACATTTCTTCCACCTTCATGCAAGCAACGTGATGCGCATAACTTCATAACACAACTTAAAGTTGATGGCTCGTGGGTATAGTCGCAACTCGGGATGGAGGATGCTCTTCATGAGTTTTTCGTGCGACTTCTTGGCCGCTAGCTCCTGCTCGCACACTCTAGACCGATTATCTCAATGTCACATCCTTTGACCTTTCAATGTTGGATGCTCGGTTCTCGGAGGAGGAAATTTGGGTGCCTATCAAAAGTTTGCCGTCGAAAAAGGCGCCAGGTCCGAATGGGTTCACTGCGTTATTCTATCAAACAAGTTGGGGCATCATCAAGGGTGATATCATGGTGGCCTTCCTTCATCTAGGTCGCCGGGTGGCAACAATTTCCGCCTTCTCAACCGTGCTTTGGTCACCCTCTTGCCAAAGAAGTCATCAAGATGAACCTAAAGACTTCCGCCTTATTAGCTTATTGCATAGCTTTGCAAAGCTCTTTTCTAAAGTGCTCTCCAGAGTCTGCACCGCTTTCTTGCCATAGCGGTCGTGCCTAATGAGCCCACGCTCATCAAGTGTCGGTCCATTCAAGATAACTTCAACCTTGTCAAGCTTTTGCTAGGTCTCCATCGTAAAAAGAAACCTAGTCTGTTGGTGAAATTAGACATAGCTCATGCCTTTGACTCGGTGTCGTGGCCGTTTCTAATGGAGGTCCTCCCCCGCAAGGGCTTCGGCCCTAACTGGTGTAGATGGCTAGCAACCTTGCTGTCCACGGCATCTACTACGGTGCTTCTCAATGGCCTGCCAGGTAGGGTTATCTGGCATGGCCATGGATTGCGTCAAGGCGACCTGTTATCACCGATGCTATTTGTTCTGGCAATGGACATTCTCAACAATCTCCTCCATTGAGCTGAAAACTGCTCCCTCCTAGCACCGGTAGGGGGTCCTCGTGGCATACCGCATCGGCTGTCCCTCGTCGCGGATGATGCAGCTCCCTTCCTCACCCTGGTCATCACCGACTTGCATGCAATCAAAGCAATCCTGCGGATTTTTGGCGAAGCTTGGGGTCTTCACTCTAACCTAGCAAAAGCTTCGCCTCGTCGATCCGTTGTTCGAGCAACATCTTCACTTATTGCGCATTTAACTTCAATGCTCACACGTTGATTTTCCTCCAAGTATTTGGGGCTTTCGCCGCTGAGGAAACCTACCAAGGAGACTTTCAACCGCTCTTCGGACAAAGTCGCAAGTTGTCTAGCAAGTTGGCAAGCACGAATGTTATCGCAAGGTGGTAGGTTGGCGTTGATCAAGAGTGTTATCCGCCTTGGGTTCTAAGCAAGTTGACAAACACGTGTAGAGCTTTCCTTTGGAAAGGCTCTTGAGTCTGCCTCGCATGTGTGTGGATTGCCTGGTCGCATGGTCATTAGTGTGTAGACCGTGGAGTGTGGGGTCTAGGCATTCATAATCTCGGCCATTTGGCGGTCGTTAAGATTCGTGGTTGTTGTAGCGACCCAACTCTAGTGGCACCCGAGAGGTCCTCCAAGACCTTCTGGAAAGTCCATCAGGACCTCCCAGGAGGTCCTCAAAGGACCTCTCAGACAGTCCACCAAGACCTCCCAGGAGGTCCAACAGGACCTCCTGGAGGTCCAGGAGAACATGAGCCGAGAGAGTCTTGGAGCCAGGGAACACCCACGGATCTGCCACAGCCACACTCAGAGACAAGCGAGGAGGTCTGAGGGTACCCTAAGACCACCCACGACCCTCCAGAGGAGGTCGTGGAGATCTGAGACCACCTCAGAACCTCACACGTTCATCTCATTATGAGGACATAGAGGTCCGAGTATGCTCCAAGGTTCCCTGTGAAACCTGAGCTAGTCCCAAGGATCATGGCTAGCTCTTCACAGCAACAATAATGGTAACAAAGCAACAACACAAGCTTTATTAATAACCAAAGGAGTTGTTTACAAGAGATCTTACAATCTAACAAGCAAAAATACAGCAGAAGGCAAAACACTTAGGCCACCCGATACACCACAGGCAACCGGCTGGAGGGCGCAATCCTAGCCGAACTGGACCATTTGGTCCACTGAGTAGATCACCCAAAGCTTCCAAATCCTGCTAAAAGATAGCAGCAAGCAAGAGTGAGCACAACAACCGTGCTCGCAAGTTACACCCGTTGGATAACAAAATGACATGCATAAAGGATATCACAATGGAAGGCTTAATATGGTGAATTTGCATAAAGCCATGTTTATTTCAAATACCATTACTAAGTTTCAAAGCAGGTTCTCAATAGATAATATTCATTTAGTAAAGCAGTTTTTCAGTTGAGTAGCATTCATCAATGAATTGGTGAAGGATACCCTCCTGTCATTAGGCTCCCTGCCCAAACCCATGGGATAAAATCCCAAAAACAGATTTGTTAAACATTTATGGAAAACCCCAAATCCAATATCTAACTTCAAGTGGCCTTTGCCAAGACGCCCATGACCGCGACACGCTTATTCAATAGATTTAACTCTGCAGAGGTTGTGCACTTTACCCACACGACTTGATTACTCTAGTTTATCCCAAGATTCGTCAATGCCATCTCTCACTACCAAAGGTAAGAGATCTAGAGCTCAAGACAAGGCTTTTACAATGCATTGCTCCACCACGCCCTTTCCTTGCTAAGGTTTCACCCCCTATGGATAGCCATCCAAATGAAGCCCCTCTTGCACCAAATGGGAACAATAGGTCATAAAAGACCATTGGCCAAACAAGACCTCCCACACATCCAATGGAGCAAAGACATGTAGTGGAGTTTTGCAAATTACTCACCAGTCCCACACCCCATTCTCGAGACATGTGGTTGCACGATTGTGGCATAGCCCATTATAGGCATGGCATTGGTCGCCAAAGACCGTCCTCACATGACTAGGGCAACATTCACTAACCCATGGACCTCCACCTTCGCTTGCTAGAGTCCGTGTTTAAACATGGCACCAACCAATCAATCCAATTTTGCCCCAGTCCAAACCCATGTTTATTTTCTTTGCTTTCCCAGCACCATTTTCATACCTCCATGACAACCCAATGTCATGGTGAAAACATTTAAAACATTATTTGGTTATGTTGGTAAAGATTTCCCCAAATCAATAGTTTTAGGCTAAGCATAACTGAGCATATGTTTTTCAAATGTTCTTGACTCATACTACTGCATTAGCCAAGTTTGACCTAAAGGTGACAATATGTTTAGTCCAAAATCAACAGAGGTCATACAAAGGAAATGGAGATAACTACAAAGTTAAAACTGGTATTGAACTAGCTTGATAAAAATAAGCATGCAATATATTTTAAAACTGGACATAATTAATTTGATATAGTAGGTGCAACATGATCAAGAATGCAACTTGCCTCTTGCTTGATAGCTTAAGATTCTATTTTCTCACCGCCTACTATCCGAAACGCCAAGATCTACACTAGAAGAAAACATATTCGCATAACGATCAAATAAAGAACCAACAGAGCTCCAAATAAAGAACCAAAAGAACTTTGGAGGAACCTCAAACTCAACCAACAGAAAGGTCTAAATCTCAGATTAGGTTCTAGTGAGGAGGTCTAAGCTTATCAGAGGAGGGTGGTCTTTAGCAAAAGACCCCAAGGAGTGACTTAACAATGTAACGTAGAGGTTCTGAGAGATGGTTCTTGCAAGAAGGTCCGAGAGGAGGTCCTCACACAAGGTCCAAAGAAATCCAAAAGAAGTCCACAAAAGGAGGTCCCTGAAGGACACGATCACCAAAGGCAGATGGTGAACACAGGAGTGGAGCAGATCACCAAAGGAACTTACCAGGGACAAGAAGTAATGGATGGAAGGGAAGGTTGTGAGAGCCAAGTCTTCCCTGGACGGCCACTGAACGAAAGCCAAGATGGTGAATGTGAAAAGGGTAAAATGGTAGAGCTCCCTGGACTAATTATAGACAAAAAGGGTGAAGAAAACTAGACACATACGTGCGAGATAAGTATATAAAATGAGTCAAAAGTGAGCGAATGTCGATGTGTCACTACCACCGGGTAAAAGGTACTAAAAGGACACGATGATGTTATGGGAAGGAACAAAGAAAAATGTCGAGTACAACTAAGTGACTAGATTCAAAGTATACACCACGATATGGATGTATTTAATGTGACAAGACATGCATTAAATGCCCAAGGTACTAACGTGGCGGAGGAAAATGAGAATGACCAAGACCGGCAAGGGGCTTGGCAAATTAGAAACAATCGGGTCAAAAGGGAGGCCTTGCCCACAGAGAGAGAGGTCCTCGAGGAGGTCTAAGAAACTAAGAGGTCCTGATATACACAAAGGAGGTCCGAACATGGGGAGGTCCAAATGCACATAGAGGAGGTCCACGTGCCTGAGGTTCGGATAGCCAGGACTTCATCAAAGGAGGTCCCGCGACTCAAGGAGGTCTGAAGTTGAGGAGGTCCAGACATACAGAGGAGGTCTGGACATGGGGAGGTCCCGACGGTCAGGATCAACAAAAGGAGGTCCTGACGGTTAGGATCTCAACAAGGGAGGTCTGGCAAGGAGGTCCAGAGCCAGATTTAAAAGGCCACGGAGAGGTCTTGGACAGAGGTCCAAGAACTACCAAGAGGTCCCGTGGTTAAGATTAAAAGTAAGTTGAGAAATCAGGCGGTTGGATCTCCAAGAGGAGGTCCAACACCAAGATCAAGCGTGAAGGTGAGGTTCCAAGGAGAGTAATGCACGGGAGGTCTGGGCCTCAGATTCAAAATGAGCGAGGTCCAAACCGTTGGATTCAATAACAAAGGGGAGGTCCACGAAGGGACATAACGCATGGGAGGTCTGGACCCTTGGATTGGAAATGAGAGGAGGTCTGGATGGCTCAGATACGATCAAGGAACATCTTAACGGCCTAGACCTGCCCGGAGGAGGTCTGGGTGGTTAGGATGTGGCCCAACGTTAGGGAGGTCCAACAGACACAACCGGGAGGAGGTCCTCTGGACAGAAAGTCCAACGACCTACTCACGGGAGGTCCGAATGGACAAGAAGGAGGTCTCGTTGGCTAGGATCTCCAAAGGACTAAGAGGTCAACTAGACCGGGAGGTCTAAAGAATGAGAAGGTCCTGATAAAATGAGAAGGAGGTCCTAGAAAATGGTAATACCGCGAGTTGGTGCGGTAATACTGGATTGCACTAAGAGGACTTTTCCAAAGAAAAGGTTACAAGGATCAGGGCGGAAAGGAATCCAAGTGATCACCAAGAGGTTCACAAGAGCATAGAAGGAACTCAAGCGGTTATGAAAGGGAGACCTAGACCCTGAGGAGGTCTAAGCCAGAGAAGGAGATCCGACCAGGAAGGTCCAAGCACTTAGAAGATCTAGACCTAAAGAGGTCCTGGATCCTTAGATGATGATCACAAGAGGTCCGAATCTGAGGAGATCCAAAGGACGAAGTCTAGTCGAGGAGATCTGCTGGTCAAGACCCGCAGAAGAAGGTCTCAACTGATAAGAGGTCTGGGCATAAGAGAGTGCCCAGGCAACAAGGGGGGGTCTAGACTAAGAAGAGGTCTAGACAGGAAGGAGGTCTGAATCAAAGAGATTCAAACCAACAAAGAGATCCAAAGTGGTCCAAACCGAAGGGAAGGTCCGACACACAGATCTCGATCCAAGGAGTACCCAAATAAAAAGGAAATAGTTTAAAGCCACAAGGATGATCTAGACCTCAGAGGAGGTCTAGCTACAAGGAAGCCTAAACCTCAAGGGAGGTCTAAACTATAAAGAGAGATTAAGAAAGAGGTCCCGACCAAGGTGGTGCGGACCCACGGGTCGACTAGACAAAAGGTCTCAATAGAGAGAGATTTCCAAAGGAGAGGAAAGACCCAAAAGGCAAGGGAAGATACAACAACAAATGGTCACACACGAGGGATTATCGGACATATAAGAATGTCCATACATGGGATAGAGGAAAGGAAAAGAGGAGATGGCTCTAGAGAGCTAGAGCAACACCAAAAGAACTAAGCTTTGGATTTAGTTGAAGTTTGGTTTAGTCATTTTAAACTCTTCAAATTTTGAAATTCTCCAATTAAGCTTTGAATTACCATCAAAACCAAATGGTTCTTTTTGTTTTTGGAAATTTTCAAAAGGTTCTAAAAATCTGGTGTTATAGTTGTGCTTCAAATGACTTGGTTATCCGCACTCATGGAGGGGCCTCACTTGTTTCGCTAGCCGGTCTGAACGAGATATGTTCCAGAACTCAATTTCGGCCAGATTGGGAAATGGTGAGGATTGCTTGTTTTGGTCAGATAGATGGTTGGATGGTCGGAGCATTCCCTCTTTAGCGCCTTCTTTGGTGAATTCAGTTCCTCGCTCCATCAAGAGGATAAGAACAGTGGCAGAAGGATTGTGCAATGGCAGTTGTATCACTGATATCACGGGTTGCCTGGACATGCAGGTCCTTACTAAGTATCTGGGTCTGTGGGATAGGCTTCAGAACATTTGCACAGTGGCCGGGCAACAAGACATCGTTTGTTGGCGTTGGGAGTCTTCGGGTCTCTACTCTTCATGCTCGTCTTATAGGGCTTTCTTCTTTGGCTCCTCTTTCTTCGCCTGCATAGATGCTATTCGTCGTCGGTGTTGGACAACCGATCGGCTGCAGCGTCACGGTCTTCAAAACCAAGGCATGTGTGTCTCTTGCCTTCACTCGCCAGAGTCAATAGACCATCTTCTTGTTGCCTGTGCGGTTACTGCGTAGATTTGGGGTCAATTCCTTTCGTGATTGGGGCTAAACCGATTTGTCCCGGTCGGTCAGGTGAACCTGGTTGAATTCTGGACAGGCATGCGCGTCCAACTCGGAAGAAAGCAGAAGAAGTCCTTAGATTCTTGCATCATTCTAGTTGCTTGGATGATTTGGAAGGAATGCAATTGTAGGGTTTTCACGCAGGACCACACACCCTTACACACTTTGTTACAACGCATCACCAACGAAGTTCGCTAATCCGGCGCATGGCGGAGCTCGATGCTTGAGGGCGCCGTGGCAGAGTAATCCTCCTTCGCTGTGGGGTTGCCTCTCTTTCAATTCCTTGTTGCTCTTGTTGCTACTTTGGTTTCGCTTCGCTTTTGTTTCATCTTTTGTTTCGCTACTCTTGGTTTCGCTCTTATAATTGGTATGGTCTCTACTTAATGGAATGACGCGCTAATGCTTTTATGTATTCTCAAAAAAAGTTAGATAACATTCTTTTTGGAATTAGATAACCGAATAGTTGAACATGTAATGGAAAAATAAATATATGTAATTTATCAAATATTATTTTTTGGGGTGGGGTTGTAAAACTTCTTTCTCTTTCTATATCAAAAGCACATGGACAAAAAATAAGAATGAAATGGCAATCCTTTAAAGTGAAGATATTAAAATGGTGCATAAGAGGAAGTCATGGAGAGACATTTAAAAGGCTGAAGGGCAAAACTGTATTTCAGCTATGGGCGGGTTTAAGGGAGCAGTTTGGTCAGGTTCCGTATTTAGTTTAGTCTGAATTACAAAATACAAGTCGAGATGTAAAAGGCATTAATTGCTTATCCTTTCGAAAGTAGAGTTTCAAGCGTGAGTCGGTTTGGTTGTTCGGTCGAGTTGGCCCTTAAGGCCGAGCCTTATGTCATGTACAATGGGTTTACATCAGCTGTCTATAGCCTCTGCTACGTAGGATTTAAGCTGATGTGGATGAAAGAGAATAAAGAGAGAGAAATGTGTTGTTTACAATTCTGTAGCTGACTATAGCACCAGAACTAAGAAAAGCATTAAAAGATTGTGTGTTGTCTACAATCCTGTAGCAGACTGTATCACCATAACTCATTGTATGAGCTGTCTTTAGTGCTGTCTACATGTGACATAGAGAGTTAGTATAGACAGCAGCTGTCTATACTATTATACATGCCCTTAGGGTTATAAATATCCGAGTCTACGTGTCCTGTAAATCAGAATATTGCTGATGGATTGAGTTTATGCTATATGGCTTTAGGGGTGAATCCATATGTGTAAGTGTGTTTCACGTGAAATTCTACCCGTGTTAGGTGTCTGTGGTAAGTCGAAGAACAACCTAGTTCTTTGGTTTTGCATGGAGCGGTTGTGCTCATCTTCATCGTTCAATAGTTTAGGGAGGAGATGCAACGGTCCAAATAATGGACCAATTTGCTCAAAAAAACTCGACTGATGGGTAGTCATTCCCTACTTTATTTATCTATTTTTTTAGATGAAAAATTTCAGTTTGCATTAACCCAATGGTACAGCTAAATCATGGTGTACAAGAGAAGATACGCCCTGTCCAACAGGTTGTTGCGCATATTCAGGAAGACCTTGATCAAAGGCTGAGGGCCAAACAGATTTCCCAACTACGGAAGGACTAGTTAAGAGTGGAGCCCTCTCTTACTCTGCTCATGTTGTTTTCTGTTTTTGCGTTTTGTTCAAATTGTTAGCTGTCGTATTTTCATGTAGGGTGATATAACCTGTATATTTGTTTGTTGTATTTTCTGAACTTCTTCTATAAATGAATGACAGCTCCTGTCTAATCTTTGGAAAAAAGAGAAGATACATAGCCAGCAACCGAATCATGCCAAAACATACATGGACCGGGATCCATACAACACCTTGACTAGCGAGTATGGGCAACTTGATTACAAGATCGATTACAATATTCAATCTTAAAATATAGAAATTCACATAAAAGCAGGATTTTTGCTTCTCTGAGTACTCCTCTGCTGGACAGATCATGGTCAATTCCTTGTAAAGCTTGCTTCAGGTTTTGTGCATCAGTCTCGAGATGTATTCTGCCAATGCCCAAATTGGCGATTGACATGTTCCCGGATTATGTAATGTGAATAACTGAAAAGCGGTCTTCTCTTTAATGTTTTAGTAGAAAGCTCCAACATTTAAGTTCAGAGAGAGAGAGAGAGCTCCCACCTTTGGCAGCCTTTTGGTTTGCCAAAAGATTGAGGTTATAATTTCACACTCAGGGTTTGTTTGGTAGGGCTTCTGCTCCTAAATTATTAGCCAAAGCAGGCGGAGCCTAGTCAAACACCTCAACTCCTTTTTTTAGAATCAGAATCACCCTGAAATTGGAACTATATCGCAACATAAAATTGGAGCAACCTTGGACCAGCTCCCCACAAGAATTAGCCTATTGGTTACCAAAATACCAATCAAGTTGAGGGTTATTTATCCATCTTCTGCCACTGTATATAAAACCAGTTTTTCATCATTTTCCCTCATTCCCCTCATTTCCCAATCCCGTCGCCTCGCTCTCCTCGCCCCTGGATCTCGACCCCCTTGCCGCTGCATATCTGTTAGGCAGTAATAGAAATGGACTGAAGTTCAGAGAAGAGCTAGGCTCAATTCGAAAGTTGGCGCCAATGGTAACACTTCATAGATTTCATCTAAAACCACCAGCTTCGCATCAGGACCGTAGGATTCAACTTAAAGAAGATAAGACGGCTCAAGAGGAATGTAGTAGCTTGGCTCTGCCCTGTTGACGTCATTTTCATTGTCGTTTACCTTGTTAATTTCAGTTTACCTTGTTAGAAGTTAAATTCAGTTTCACTCTTCACCTCAGCTGTAAAACTTTCGGGTATATATACCCAGAACTGGAGTAAATGAGGTAGACTTGATGAAGCATATTCTTAGTTGTTCGTAGAGAAAAGTAGCCTACGGTTTGCTTCCGACGATCGTTCCCAAATAATCCATAAACTTCCTATCGAATCGTCTCAAATCCTGACAAAGGTATGAGAGCATAGTCGATTCTTGGAGTGGAGGATCGAATCAGTGAAGGTTAGCAGCGATTTTAATCCACTGCTGTGAAATCCCTGTATCGATTAGATCTGTGTTTTGGCGAAAGGAGGAGTCGGATCTGTCAACTGAAGGAGATCCACAGGAAAAAGGGTGAGGTTGGCTTAGGATGGTAAAATCCCTCGAACTGGTCCTGTGAATCCAAGTGCATGGTAGCGAAGACCTGATCTCAGAACCGAATGGCGGGAGATGAAGATATTTTTTATGCAAGGACCGAGGTGGCCGCCATCAGAGAAGAATTAACCGAATTGAAGGGAATGAAAGCAGAATGGCAGAAATCAAGTCTCTTCTCTGAAGGTTTTGTTCTCTTGATCAAGGAGGAACTAGCGTACAACATACAACCAATGAGGTCAGTGCTCCTGCGATTGTATCTACTGAATTGGGTAACAATCCGAATGAGATAGTAGGAGGTGGGGTTCATTCTAATCCAGTTCATGTTAACACTGGGGGCCATTCTGGGGCTGCTGATATTGGGGTGGGGGAGATCCAACCGGTATACACTTCTATATTGAACACAACACTATCAAACCTCCGCGAGCACCAATATTCACTCACGCGGTTAGGACAACCACCCAGGCAGACGTGACTTATGAGGAATAGATGACACGAATGCAGACTAGGGAAAGACTACATCAAAGGGAAATAGGAAACCCATATGGAATTGATTGGAATCACCCTTTTCTGAGCAACCATCAATACAATCCTGTGACTGGCCAGTACTTGAGCAGGGGTAATCCAATGCAGTTTACAGGGGTTAGAAGGGTGGATTCTCAAGGGATTCAGCACCTAGGAAATGCTGGAAACACATCACACTATGCTGAGGCTGTGATAAAAGGGCCCAGACTAGAGATTCCCTACTTTAATGGTGATGATCCTATGGAATGGTTAAAACAATGTGAGCAGTTCTTTGGGTTGTTAGGCACACCTGTGGACCAATGGGACACCTGTGGACCAATGGGTGGATTTGGCTATATCACATTTCCAGGGAAGAGAAACAAAATGGTTAAAAGGGATAGGAATCCCATGGCAGATCTTGAATTGGAACCAACTCTGTTCCATGGTGATAGATCGTTTCTCTGAGGCTAATGCTCATGATGCAGTGGAACAACTTCAAAATACAAGACAAGGGGGGTATTAAATCTCACAGTATATTGAAAAGTTCGAAGATTGCATGGCATTAGTGAAGAAAGACCAACCTTACATCCAAGAAGCGTTTATGATGAGCTGTTTTATTGGAGGTTTGAGACCTGAGATTAAGCTTGATGTGAGTGGACAAAGGCCACAAGGATTATTAGAAGCTTATTAGTATTCAAGAGTTTATGAAAAAGCAGCTGTAGCCAAGAAGTTCCATCAATCTGGAGGCTATAACAAGAACAAATTTACTACAGTGGGTGGTAACCAGCAATATAGATCTGCAGCAAAACCAGTGCAACAGATTGGAGATAGAAACAACTTTAACAAGACAGGGACCAGTCATGGTGAAAGAGAAAAGAAACAATGTTGGTATTGCCAAGAACCTTGGTCTCTGAATCACAAGTGCAAAGTAAAGAAAGCTATTCATGCTTTGTTGTTGAGAGAAGATATAGAAGGTTCACTGGGTGAAAAGGAAGATACCAGTGCAGAAGATGGGTATACTACTGCCCCTGATAGTCCCAAGCAAGATGATAATGCAGAGACCAAGGAAGAACTCATGCAGTTATCATAACATGCAACCCAAGGCACTTTCGGTCCAGCTACATTTTTCTTGGTTACTACAGTTGGGGATAAGAGGGTTATTGCTTAGTAGATAGTGGGAGTACAAATTCATTCATGGACTATGAATTTGCCATCAAAAGTGGATGTGAATACAGCTCAGCACTGACCAGGACAGTCTCAGTAACTGGAGGTGGAGAACTGAAAACAGATGCTATGGTTAAAGACTTGAGTTACCGAATACAAGGCACTCACTTTGATAGTTCATTTCGGTTGCTAGCACTGAGAGTCATGATCTCATTCTAGGTGCAGATTGGATATATGAGCATAGTCCCATCCTATTGGATTTGAAAAAGAGACAATTATCAATAAACAAAAGAGGCAAAACTATACTGTTTAGAGATTTCACTGAACCAGAAGGACAATGTATGATCAGCATGGCAAAACTGGGCAAGATGGCTAGAAAAGGGGTGATGGGGTGCATGATCCATGCTAAGCTAGTACAAGGACAGTCAGAATCTGAAAACACTAACTGTCCAAGGGAAATTGAAATGGTGCTTAAACAGTTTGAGGATGTTTTTATGGAGCCTCATGGACTACCACCAAAAAGAGATTGTGATTATTCTATTCACCTCAAAGAGGGAGCTGGGTCTCCAAACATTAGACCTTACAGAATCCCACATTATCAGAAGGAAGCTATGGAAGAAATTATCAACCAATTGATGACAAACAATGACATAAGGAATAGTGTGAGCCCCTATTCATCTCTAGCAGTAATGGTGAGGAAGAAGGATGGATCTTGGCGCATGTGAGTGGATTTCAGGTAGCTCAACACTATGACTATTAAGAACAAGTTTCCTATGCAGGTCATTGAAGATCTGTTGGATGAGCTCCATGGAGCTAGCATATTCATAAAATTGGATATGAGGTCTGGATATCACCAGATCAGAACGAATGAAACTGATATTGTGAAGACAGCATTCAAAACTCATCTTGGTCATTATGACTATCTGGTTATGCTTTTTGGATTAACCAATGCTCCAGCTACATTTCAGGCACTGATGAATCAAATATTCAGTGGACAATTGAGAAAATTTGTATTGGTATTATTTGATGACATTCTGATTTACAGTAAGGACATTGAAACTCATGTGGGTCATGTGCAGTTGGTGTTGACCATATTGAGGCGTAATCACCGTCGACAGAAGAAACAAATGTGTTTGCTGTGGCACAGGTGGAGTACCTAGGACACATCATCAGTGGAGAAGGTGTGTCCATAGACCACAAAAAGATTGCTGATATTTTGAATTGGCCAAAACCACAAACTACAACTCAACTTAGAGGATTTTTTGGGGCTAACAGGATATTATAGGAGGTTTGTCAAAGGATATGGACAAATTTGCAGACCACTATTTGACTTTTTTTAATGTCCTCTGCAGGGTTCCATTCCCTGCAAGCCTACATAGCTCTGCTGACTCCACATCTATAAGCTGACCAATTACGGTGCTTTCAGTTTGTTTCATCATACAATTCCATTTATCTTAATATTTGTTGGCTATCGGACCCGAATTTCCTAAACCAAAATCATTTGTGAAAATACTGTGCTATTCCCTGGATCAGTAGATAGCACTCACAGGCACATTGCTGAATCATTCATACATGGCGCAAAACTATACCATTCATTAATTAACACATCAGAGTTTACATAGACCGCATCGGGTCAGGTTTTACAATAAGGGCCAAACAGGCCAAAGATTACATTACAAAAGTAGCGGAAGCGACAACGGAAGCTGTGAGAACCCGTGGTATTTAACTTGTAATACTTAACCATTAAGATGATTCAAGCATTACAAATCAAATATCACGACTCTCGGCGTATATGTACTTCCTAAATGCAAGACACATACCCCATACAAAAATTAAGCATCCAATCCATACACAAGATATTACAAGCTTACAACAATAAAGGACATACAAGATCAAATTACAAAAGGGGCCGACCGGCCAAATAACAACTAAAAGGATAAATAAACAGCGGAAGCAATAAGCCATAAGATGGCGATAAACAAAAGCCAAACGGTTTGCCATTACCCACAAGGCAACCGACCGGGCCGCCAAGCTAGTCGTCTTGAACGAAGTCGGTCTCACAATAGTTAATCCCTTGGGGATCAACCTCCTCTGCAACAATTACATTTAAGCATAGCAAATGAGTACAAAAATTGTACTCGCAAGACTAACGTGTAGTATAACAGAACTAATATTTAGCTACATGCAAGCTCATTTAAGTGGAGGAAGGCTCTAGACCTAATTTTAGCATAAAGCAAGCTTTCTTTTGCAATAAAGTAATAGATTTAAAGCATTTTGACAAACTGAATTTTAAAGCTTGAAATAGCAGCGAGTAATGATAAATAAAAGGTAACAACAACCTGAAAGTGACTAACCCAATAGTCACCATAACATAGCATGAACTCCCCGTTCATACCACCCACATCAAGTTTTAATTAAAATTCCAAATGTTTAGTCTAACTCCTGCAAGTCCAATTCCAAGCGTGTCCATAACCTAGGACGAGGCTATTCGAATAGTTTTAACCCTGCAGGGGTGTACCACTGCACTCCACATGTCGACCGCCTTTTGCCTCCTAATTAGCACACTTCCTTTGGTGTGCTTGAGACGCTAAGTCCTACGAGACATTTCCAATATTGTGCATTAACTACGAAGTCGCCCATATGGGAGGAAGCCCCATATGTTGATGCGAGTCATCAAAGATGCTCATCTCCTTTAAAGGACGATGCTCCTCGCAGTGGGTAACTCCCACCACTACTCACCCAAGCACACACAAGTTTCTTTTTCAACACAACGCAACACACACATCCACCATGCGACCCGAAGCTAACACACGCCAAAGTACTAAGTCAAGAGAGGTCCCATATCCCTCCCATGTGGTTAGCACGCAAATAATGCTTGGTTTTGGTGAAACAAGATGTTCGGTCCTTGTTGACCTGGGCAAGACATACACAAACCCAATATACCACCATCCAACCACTTGCCCAAGTCTGAATCATTTTATTTTCACTTTTAGTTTTCAAGCAATTTAGCACAAGGTGCTGATCAAAGAGCAATAAAATGATTTGTGACTAAGTCGATAACCGCCCAATCTATCGATAACTAAGTATTTCTAAGCATGACATCGCAAGACAAAAAGAGCATAATTAAATCACCGGGCTCTAATTCACCAGCGATGTTAATAACTTATGGTTTGTGGCAGGGGATAACAATTAAGAGGCAACAATGCAATAGGAATAACTACCTCTAATCGACAAAATTAATTTGACACAAGAGCATGCATACATATTGTTGAAACAAAGTATTAGATTTGAAAGTAATAGGACTTAAGCATGATCAAACTGCTTGCCTTTGCTGGAGATAACTTTCTTGCTGCAGAGGATCACTCACGCAATCGATAATTTCGTTGGAACCTAGCGCAAGAAGTCGAAAGCACAATAAGAACGAATAACACCGAAAAGACCCAAAAATTCAAAGTCATCCAAAAATTATGAAAAATTCACAGAAGTTAGATCATGATTTTATATTAATTTATCAATAAGAATCATTTCATTTTGATGTTCCATGCAAAAGTTATGGCAGTTAGAAGATCAGATTTCCTGAAAAATCAATTTAATTGAGATCTGTTACTGTTCATCCGAATTAATTCTTTTGGTGAAAATTTCCAGAATAGAGGTGCACTTGAAATTTTTATGGTATGAAGAGCACCATATGAGATGAACAATGGAATTTGATTCATCTCATTTGGAGCTAAAATGAATTTTCTATAATCTTTCAAAGTTATGAAAGTAGTACACAAGTTATATGTAAAATAAGATTTTAAGCAACAAAATCATGTTCATAACCTATTTTACAATAAACTACACTAACAAAGGATTCTAACAAAATTGAGTTTACTCTTTTTGGAGTTACAGAGAAATACTTATGCATTTTTGAAGTTAAAATAATTTTTAATGCAACAATAATTCGTTTCAGAATTTTATAAACCATGCCCACCTTTCTCAATGGGGCTGACCTAGCACTCACAAACACTCTTACTAGGTATTCTATGTATACATCTATGATGATCATACAATCAAAATCAATCCTCTTATATGTTCTCATGATTATTTTAGTTAATCATTAACTAAATTGATACCGGTTTAATGAGAGTTTCTTAACATGACTTGCATGGAAGGTCCAACTCAAGATAATGATTATTTTTGTTATCACTTCCTATTTACTGTTCTCTCCAATTTCCTTACTAACTTCCAAATGCTAACTTAAAAGAGTGACTCAAACGACAGACTCAACAAAGTACTAGCACTGCTCTCTTGTTTCAGCCTAACACCTCAACATAAAGGAGTTGGTCGGCCTCAGAAAACCCATATTCATAACACATTTCAGATTTGGTTGCTACTGATCTCTAATTGCCCCCACGTAACTAATTAATCACAAGAAAACAAGATCTAACTACTAGATTTGGTTATGCTATCACCACCGCCCAAAATCAAATTCTCCGCCATCGCTCATAGACCTACAACAAGAAGTTTTCTGGATTACAAAGCTATAACTAAACTTCCTCAAACTTCCAGTTTGTTATCTTACTGAGATGACCTAATTGGCATTCAAAGATTGAAAGCAAAAGATAGGAAGTTATGCAGGTGAGTGCCAAAGATAAATCCAAATTTTCAACTACTCTTTTCTCTTCCCTGTTCAAACAAAAGACCACAAGGTCCTTTTGAACAGAAGGGGAAAATTTACACATAAACCTCATACTCTAAACTTGCTATACCATTTAGGTAACCTATTTGGCATTCACAAAAGGTGCTAGCAGTGAGTAGTCTGCCTTACCAGTGGATGCTCCTGGCAATTCAAATTCTCATTCTTACTGATTAATTGGCTAACAGAGGTTACTAAGTAATTGATAGAAATCTGTAACTTCTGAACTTAGCTAACATTATGTGAGTGGTTCCATTATCAATCACATAATTAGCCAGTAGTTCTTAAGCCCTCCTACAGGTGTTTCCTATTATCAGAGAGAGGAGGAACAGAACACACAGGGAACGCAAGGCAACAGAGACGGGAGGCTCAGGCTGGTTAGGGAGCGGTGGTCGTCGCCGGCGTTTGGACGACGGCGGGGCTGAGGCGACCGTCAAAATGGATCAAGAGGGTGCTAGTGAAGCTAGGGGAGGCAAGGTTTCGGCTTTGGCGGCTCTGTGGCGGCACGGCAAGGGCTTCATGTTGCACGGCCTTGGGAGCGAAATGGTCTGACAATGTGCTGCAGGGCTAGAGGAACAAAATAAGCGGAAGCACGAGAATCCTTGGATTACTCAAACACGAGAGGGTGGTCGGAGGGAACCGAGGTGGTCGAGGCGGTTCGGGCGACGGCGATCGGCGGCAGACAGAGCTCCAACGACGCTGGCGACCTGGAGAAGAAAAGGGCACGAGTGAGTGATGGGGTAGGGTAGAGGGTGCCTAGAGGAAGCTCATGTAGAGAGGAATTGGTCCGGGGATCGCCGGAGAAGACGCGGCGGAGGTGGCGCGGATTTGGCCGGAACCGGAGAAGATGGCTTGTGCGTAGCTCCTCGGTGGCGGTTTCTTCAAATTGGTGGGGGGTTTAAGCTCTCAATGGTGTTGGGCGCACCATGACGCGCTCGGGAGTGGAAAAGGATCACCGGAGCAGACGGCGTGCCAGGAGGCGGCGCGGCCATGGCCAAAAGGCGATCGGGGCTTGGTGCTCAAATGGAGCTCGGGAAGGGATGGAATTGGAGATGGGTGGTGGAGAAAAGGAGAAGAGGAGGTGAGGCATTCGATGCTTGGCTTAATTAGGGAGGAGGCGGAGCATTCGCGAGGAAGCTCCCGTGGATGCCGTGCGCGACGGCGCTGGTGCGTGGCGCACATGCACATGCGAAGGGCGACTTCGTGGCGAGAGCGGCCTGGCGCGGGATGGGCAAGAAGCGAATCCGTGGGTGCTGGTCCAAAACCGGGGGCGGACCATGGCGAGCGCAGAGAAGGGCGACCGCGTGGAGCGCGATGCCTGAGCGCGAACTGGCTGGAGGTTGAAGATGGGTGCACACAGGGCGGGCCCACCGGCAGTGACAGCGACGCGAGAAGGTTGAGTCGAGACGAGTGGCTCCAGTCTGAATAGTGGAATGGCTCGGGTCGGTTCAATTAGGACCGGACGATGATGAATGGACGGCCTAGATGCGGGTGGTGCAGCTAGTTGGTGCGGTCAAGACAAGAGGCTCGGGCCGGAACAGCATCTCGTTCGGGCTTGTGCTACAGTGTTGAGCCTGAGTTTTAAAATCAGTTTGACCAATTAACAAGAGGTTTGACTGAGGCTCTAAAAATAGAAATAAATTCCTAATAATTCTGAAATTAATCAGAGGGGCTCTTGGGACATCCTAGTTTTCAAATAAAATTTGAAAACCTACTGTTCAAGATTTAATTTGTGTAATTTAAATTCAAATTTAGAAAAGGTTATTGGTTTGAGTTTGAATTTTCTGAGGGTTAAAACTATCCCCAAAAATTTGGTAAAAATTATATTTATTCTTGATAATTATTATATTATTTGAATAAATTATTTCAGACGATGTTCATAAATTTTTGTTCTTGTTTTCTTTTGGAATTTAAATTGAAGTGTATGTTTTCTTTGAGTTCAAAATTTTCAAAAGCAACAAGTTATGCAATTGCTCGAGAAAAAAACCAATGCATGTTCAAAAGTTTTAATTTCTCCTCATTTTTATACATTTGAAACACAACCCAAGTGCAATAAATGATGCAAAAGATTCAAAAACACTGTGCAAGTTAATGAGATGCATACTAATTATCATTTATTAATTTGGGGATGTTCTGAATAAAAGGGCGAGAGCACATCTCTCTGAGCAAGGATCGGGGAAACCGTGTGCATGCGATATTACCTGAAAACTCAGATAATATAGGATACACGTAAGCACCAACGGAATAAGCTAAACTGAGGCGAGATCTAGACTAAAGGAACTAAACTAATCCTCATCATCGCCTGGGCCTTCAACTTCTGGATCCTCGTAGCAGTCGTAATCTTCAGGATTTCCTGCTTCTGAGGGTTTTTTTTGGGGAAAGAGCGAGAATGAGCACAACTTTCGTGTTCACGAGCCAACACACAAGATGTAATAACATACATGCAAGGCTTAACAAGGATGGCTCAGGTTCTTTTATTTGCTAAAGCAATATTTTCAATTATCATAATTACAAATTCCTATCACTTAGCATTTTAACCAAATTGCATTTTAATAAAGAGAGTAATTGTGCAATATTTATAACAAAGCAGAGGTTACCTCCACCTTTATGCTTATTTTGATTTGAGCTACCTCCACTCATTAATATCACTAAGTTCGAAAACCCAGGGAAATTCCAAATTCAAGGCTCGATGAGTCCACCACATTTTTGTAACATCCCAAAGTGCTGTTAACAAAATAAAAATTAATAAAGTTATTATTTTGTTGGATTTTTCTGAATTTGAAAGAGTTCTATTGCCTTATTTGATTTTTTCGAAGTTTTAAAAGTCAAAAAGAAGTTTTATTAAAGTTTTTGTAGTTTAATTTGAGTTAAAGTTGAAAAATTAAAATGAATTAATTTCTGGAATTTTTCGAGATTTTAAAAGCTTTTCCTAATTATTTTAAAGCTAAAATAATTTATTTGCAAAATTAAAAGCCAGCTTTAAGTTGGAAATAATTTTATTAAGTCCAAAATAACTCTAGGAATTTCTGTGAATTTTTTCTAGAATTTTTTGGATTTTATTTGCTATTTTCTAAAGCCCTTTTATTTAATCGGTTTATTTAAATTGGAAAATCAATTGAAAATCCTATCAACAGTTTTGGGCCGAATCCTTCCCGGCCCATTTTCTATTCTTCCTTGACTGACCGCTGCTCTGCTCCATGCCATGCCTGTTTTCGCTCTCTCCGTCATGATCTTGGCCGTTGGATCAAGATCCAACGCGCCAGCCGCTCCCTCTCTCTCCATCTCTTACAGGTGGGCCCCACGCCTCTTTCTTCTTCCTCGCCCCTCTTCTCCCTCGCGCAGCCGCGCCGTTTTGCTGCCATGGCCGCCTGCTCGAGCTCCCTCAAAGCCGCGTTTCCTTCCCCGCTTTCAAGCACCATCAAGGGCATTCAAGTGCCTTTACTCCACCGCCTTCATTCCCTTCCGTTTCCCCCTCTATCGCGTGGATGTTTCGCCATACTTGGTAACGGCCGCCGCCGCCCTCACGCGCACGATCTCCCTCCCCCGTGCCCCTCCGATCCTATAAAAGGGAGCACAAGGTGCCCCTTGACGCCCTCATCCCTTCCCCCTCACTCACTCCTCCTCCCGTGCCCTCACCTCGCCGGATTTTGGGTTTTAGTCGTCGCTGGTCGCAAGCTCTCCGCTGCCCCTAGCGCTGCCACCGTCGACGCCTTGTCCTTGCCGCTGCCACCATCGGCATCGCCACCTCCTCGCGAACCCAGTGCTCGCCTCCATTTTGTCGGGACGCCACGAGAGCCCGTTGCCACCGTCAAGTCCGTTTGTGCCGCCGCCTATCTCCTCGTTGCTGGCGAATCCCGCGCGCCCTTGCGCCACCACGGTGAGCCCTAGAATCTCCGTTGTCCCCTCTCTCCATTGAGCCCATCGCCGAACCTTGCCGGAGCGCGAAACGCCGGCGAGCGTGATCCCGAGCCGCCGCTGGCCATTGCCTACGTGGCATCGCCACCGCGACGCCACCTTGGCGCCACGTGCGCGATTTCCGCTGAGTCAGAGCCTACGTGGCAAGGCCACGTCAGCCCTTGCGCAGCGCCCGCACACAGTCGGCACTGACGTCATAATTCTGATTTTCTTTTAGAAAAATAATTCCAATAATTCAGGAAAATCCTTTAATTCATCATTTCATGTGATTTAAAACTTCCAAAGCCCATATCTTTTGCATCCGAACTCCGTTTTCATCGATTCAAATTTCTAAATTCATATAAATTCAAGATCTAGCTAACTAAACTAAAATTATTTAATTTGGAGTTCATTTGAATTTTATTTGAATTTAGCTTATTTTCACATTTAGATTTCGACGAGTCCGAAGAACCAAAATTAATCAACGACCAGACTTTTGAGCAAGGCAAGTTACATTCTTGATCATATTTGAATCCCAGTATTTAAAATTATTTAAATTCTGTTTCTAAATTATGTATTGCATGCTTATTTAAATTCAGTTCTTTAAATACCTGTTTTTTTTAAATCTTTAGATATTCCTATAATCCTTTGTATGGCCAATTTTGGTATTGAACTACACATCTTGACACCATAGATAAAACCTGGTTGATACATTAGTATGAACTAGGATTATTTGAAAATGTTATGCCAAGACATGCTTAGACCAAAATGTTTCATTTGGGAATTTTAGCCAATGATTCAAATCTTGTTTAAAATTAAGCTATGGTATTGTTTTACCATGGACTCTTGGAAATGATTCTGAAAACAAAATAAAATCAAAAGATGGTTTAACTTGGGCAAAATGGATGTCAAACTGGTGCAGGTTTATGCACAGGATTTAATCTTTTTAATGATTAAAGTCCAGGGTTGTGGTATGTTGCCCAAGTTGTTTAAGGACCGGCCTGAGAGCCGCTTTTGCTAAGCCACAATCGTACTACCACATGTCCTTAGCATGGGGAGTAGGATCTGCCCAACTAATCTGCAATGTTCTACCGTGGTTCTTCCCTTCTAATGCGGTGGGTAGTCATGTTAAGACCTACGTTAGTCCCACCTAGCGCAAGAGGGGGCTCAAATCCTGCGGGTTGCAGCCCAAAGGGAGTGAAACCTTAGCGAGGGGAGACTACGGTGGGATGACGCATTGTAAAGGCTTGACACGTGCTCTAGACTGCTTACCTAAGGTAGTGAGCAGTGGTACCCCGGATGCCAAACAAACTAGAGAAGTCATGTCATGTGGGCAAAACTATACAACCTCTGCAGAGTGTAAAACTATTCGAATAGCCGTGTCCACGGTCATGGACATGTTTAGCATTTGCCACTCAAAGTTAGACTTTGGTTTTGATTTCAAAATATTTTTGTAAAATAGTTTTGACATGGATGGGTGTCCATGAGAAAAGTTATGGGATGAAGCCCCGGGTTGGTGCCCGTGTTTAAGTTAGTGTTAGGTTGATGCCTACACTATTTTTATTATTTAAAAATCAATTTTAGATATTGTAAAATTTGAGCTTTTGAACTTACTATTGTATTTAACCTGTCAAACATTGCTTTATGCAAAATCAACCAATAAGCCTTCCTTTGAAATATCCTTTATGCATGCATCAAATCTGTTACTTGACGGGTGTAACTTGCGAGCACGGTAGTAGTGCTCATCCTTGCTTATTGCAAATAATCTTAGAGAAGGAGTACTTCGTGGACGAGGAGGACTTGGACGGCTAGGCTGCGACCCCAGACGATTACCTGTGGTGTATCGTTTGGCCTACTACTATCTTTTGCTTTTCATTGTAATTTTCTTTAGGCTAAGTGCCCTTTTGTAATAAATACTCTGATATTATCAATAAAATGTGTGATGTGGACTTGTTACCATATTTGTGAACTGTGTACACTAGCTGTTCCTGGACTAGTGTTGTAAACACAGAGAATCTGGGATCCTTTAATCTCGAGTTCGACAAAGTGGTATCAGAGCCATATCGACTGTAGGTCGTGACCTAGTTAGAATGGCCGTTAGTTGAAAAACTTCAAAAGTTATTTTATATAACAAGAAAAAGAATAATTTGTTCTCTCCTCATCTTGGTCAGCTATCTATCCTTAGCTTCTTGATAGAAATTCTTCTTTACCTAATTCTCCTTTCACCATTTTGTAATATTAAATGGATCCTCTTTCCCTTGAAAAATTTCTATAGATGGTCAACACGATTATTAACCCTTACGTTCAAGACTACAAGACATGGGGCCATCAAGAAAGTATCATCGTCTCCACCATCCAAGGACAACGGATAAGATATATCGAAGATCGCGATGTCAGCCCAACCATATAGCTTAAGTTTGCCAAGACTCATTTTGTGTATTGAGTCGTTTCACCAATTTACGATTTTCAATCGATAGAACGATGCATAAAGCTATTAAAGTTGTTCTGGAAAGTTTTTGAGTTGGTTCTTTCGTTTAGGGGTGTTGTTTCGCTCTATCCCCTTAGTTCTTATTTATCTCTTCCCTATCCTTTGTTCTACTTTCCTAAATCTTTGGAGTAACCCACAGATGGTGAACACTCGTCACTATGGAAGTGGAACCAACATCAACAATGATGGAAGTGCCCCAATCAATGGGTCAGAATGGCAGCAGATGATGACCAATCAAAACTGCTTGAAACACAAGCCCGAGCTAGATAGAAGCTAGAAGTTTTTTGAACATAAGCTAATTTGAAATACATTTTGAAAACCAAGAACCGAAAGTAATTATTGTTCACCATTTTCTAAAATGGGACATTACAGACCTACCCAACTTAAACGGAATCTCGACGCTGAGATTCGAGCTACTCGAATAAGACAGAGAACGTACCTCTTATAACTCCTGAAGCTGCTTGGGCTTCTGTGGCGATGACATGGACTTGGCTTTGGCTTGGCGTGGAAGTGGCTCTGGATGCCTGCGAAGTCTGATGACTTTTGCTTGGAGCTGAAATATGGCCTCGAGTTGGTGTAGCTTTGAAGTTGAACCTCACCGGGGTGGCTGATTAAGGGCACCTTTTATCAAAGTGGCCTTTTTCTCCGCAGTTGAAGCAGCGAAGATGAGCTATCGGGTTGGCGGCTGCAGATGGTCCTGCGGAGTGAAGCGTGCGGGAGATCTTCTCACTAGGACGCGGGGTTGTGACTGGAGCGGGAGTTGGAATTGGGATTGGACAACTGCAGTGGTAGCTCCAACTTGGTAAATTGATGCCAACTGCTGGTTCACAACCATGTACTGGAGTGCCAACTAAAAAGCTATCAATTTTGTCTTCCAAATTGCCGGATCCAAGTCCCACTATTATTGAAATCCACCATTCCAGCATAGCATAATGTCACCCAATTAAAAAAAAGTTCAGTCATTTAATTAATCTCACATTCTATCAGTACAATAACATAATTCCTAAATCTTTCTTAGGCATAAGCTTAAATAATCCAATAGATTCACCACTTTGATTTCATGATCTCTTCACTTCATGAATCCAAAAACCTAGTAGCAAAAATCGCATCTTCCAATCTGATAAACTCCAAGATCATGCTAAATTCCATTCTATCCTTTTTTGGAAAGAAATTCTCCAAAGATTACAATCGCGCAATTGCTTCCTCCAAATTCTTGAATAAATCCACGATATTATTCACTTAATTCCTCAAGCCTATTTATCAATTGCAACCCTCCAGAATGTCTTTATTTAAATCCAATATCTTCATTATAGAACCTTCCAAAAGATTGCTTGAAATTTATAAATTCAAATTTAATCTGCCAAATTATTTTATCACCATCCATCCAATAATTATTTAGTCTAACTTCAATATCAGTGAGGTATCCCTCAATCATATATTCCAATATCCATCAATCATATGTTTGTATACTCCAATATCCCGCAAGTAATTATACCCTTCTATAATCTGATCAAGACATATCTCTATAATTCAACCAAAATTTCTTTTAAATCCCAACTTCTCTATTCAATCATATCCAATTGAATCCAATGTTACCAACATACCCAAATAATTTCATATTTTCTTGATTCAATTTTATCCATCAAAATCAACATCATGAATTGGTAATCCTATAATCCAATCTTCAACAATTATATTTCCATAGTCCAATAATCATGTATTTCTACAATCCGACCAAAATTTAACCAACCTTACCAAAATTAACGTCATGAATCGATAAGGAAAATCTAATTCTTTTTGCATTTTACTCTCTACCTTTAATGCACACATATCTCAATTCCAAGTTTCCAACCAACATCATAATCAACTTAAGATTCGATGAAAATCCAATTTCTCCTAATAATCAAATCGGTACTTCAGATTCCTATATCCTTCATGATCAATCAAAATCTTCCTCCACGATCATTTTGTTTCTCCATAATATATATAATCCACCAATCTGCTATTCTTTAAACCATTCATAATCAAGGATTATCCATCATTCTCTAGTGTTCACAAGATCTTCTTATAACATCGGCAAACCTTAAAATTTTTAATTCCCAAAATCAGTCCTATCAATAATTTCTCGAAGCTATCTAGCTTGGCATCTAACACACTAGTTAATCCCAACAATAATAGCTTCCATGCGACTTACTTATTTGAACAATCTTCAACAATTCTTCACAGGTTTCATAGATGAGAGGAAGAAAGCACGATAGGCGAGAGGGAAAAGCACGCTTGACGAGAGAGAACAAGGGAGGAAGATAGAAGCATCCTAATTGGGGAAGATCAGTTTAACCCAAAGAACAAATAGCTGGAAAGCTATTAAGAAGAGCTCTTGGTGGCTAGGCGACTGCTGATTGAATGATGAGCTGCCGAGAAATACTGACTACTGGGGGAGGCTGTCTTGTAGCCTCTGTGCTATCATTTTTCTTTCACAACTGGCACCACTTCCTTGGGCTGCTGCTCTCTTTGGTGCCATCTGAGGGAACAACTCAGCTTAGAACTACATGAGATATATGAGGGTTTACTGGCCCTCTAGAGCACACACAGAAGAACTTCAAACCAACGAGAAGAAACGATCAAGTACAATACAAAGTCTAGAATAACTGCATTATATTAAAGGGGGTTAGGTGTTACATGACTCTTGAAGCACAGCATATAGGCCATGCTAAGCCACGACACAAGATACAAACAGAACGTCTACAAAAGAAGAAAACAGAAAGTACTTGCAACCAAAAGACTGCCTAGCAAGCACTGCTAGCTAACCTAAACTAAACCTGACTACTCCAACGGGGGTACAGGCTACCACAAATGGTGTAGTTGCCCGAAAAAGTGGGAGCGAGAACAGCTCTGACTGAAGCTCAGCGAGCGGGAACATGAGCGAGAACGGCTGAAACTGCGTCCACAGCTAGACTCTCCAAGGTCGATGACGGGTGGCGGACTGGGGTGTCGCATGCTCTTGCGCTCAGTCATCCTGGTGCGGGCTCCTCTGGGTCAGAGTGGTCGATCAAGCGTCCTGTCGCGGGAGGCGATGGCTGGTGGAGGAGGAGCTGGGGTGGAGATTGCAGCGACGGCTCTAAGGCGTGCCAATTCTGTGATGGCAACATCTGTTTCCTGCTTTACTTCAGAGAGGGTTGCATTCCATCTAAGCAGCCGGTTGTGAAGGTTGTTAGAGTGGTCGTAGCTTCTGGTGAGATGCATCTGAAGTTGTCCAATCTCGTACATGGCGTTGGTGAGGGAAGCTGTCATTGCCTGCATGAGCTGCACTTGGTGAGTCAGGCGGGGGGTCGTCTATTCTGATTTTGAAGATCTTGGGGGTAGCGCAATCCTTCCTGAAGAGACGGATAGAAGCGAAATGGAGATCTCAGCAGGCCGTCCTTGTGCATCTGGCACAAGCAAGCTGAAGCGAAACGAGCTGTGTCCTAAACTGCATCAGAATAACGGCTCCTGGAATACTCGGCTCTGAAGGTGTGGGTCATGAACTCGCCTTTCCTCGGGTAGAGGTACACCTCCATAGACCAAGATTCTAGGTCGAAGTTCTGAGTCTTCTGACCCCTGAAGATGGGTTGGTGATGGTAGCCCAGGAACTGCATGAGCTGGCGGAGGATATCCACGAACTCTCCGAAGTCCTTTTTCATGGGAGGAAAAGTCCCACAGGGCATCGGGAGAAGCACTGGTCATCTACAATTTTGAAGCAAGAGAAAAGGTCAGAATTGAGTAAAAACTCAAGTGAAGTCAAGGTAAGTGAAGAAATAGGAGTGATGAGGAGGAGCAATAAATACGCTATATTTTGCCAAAGCATTTCTTAAGTTTCAAAAATAGGACTCAAGTCCTTAGGCACACCCAGTCTAACTAAGGCTCCTACAGTCATATGCTCTGATACCAACTCTGTCTGACCCGGATTTCCTAAATCCAAATCTCTGTGAAAACACTATGCTATTCCCTAGATCAGTAGATAGCACGCACATTGCTGAATCATTCATACATGGCGTAAAACCATACCATTCATTAATTAATACATCAGAGTTTACATAGACCGCATCAGGTCAGGTTTTACAATAAGGACCGAATAGGCCAAAGATTACATCACAAAAGTAGCGGAAGCAAAAGGGGCGAGAGCACATCTCTCCACAGGCAAGTGACTGGGAAACCCGTGTGCATCCGATATTACCCAAAAACTCAGATAATATAGGATACACGCAAGCACCAACAGTGTCGGCTAGACTGAGGCGAGATCTAGACTAAAGGAACTAAACTAATCCTCATCATCGCCTGGGCCTTCAACTTCTGGATCCTCGTAGTAGTCGTAATCTTCGGGATTTCCTACTTCCGATGGGTTTTTAGGGGAAAGAGCGAGAATGAGCACAACTTCTGTGCTCGCGAGCCAACACACAAGATGCAATAATATACATGCAAGGCTTAAAAAGGATGACTCATGTTCTTTTATTTGCTAAAGCAATATTTTCAATTATCATAATTACAAATTCCTATCACTTAGCATTTTAACCAAATTGCATTTTAATAAAGAGAGTAATTGTGCAATATTTATAATAACAGAGGTTACCTCCACCTTTATGCTTATTTTGATTTGACCTACCCCACTCATTAATATCACCGAGTTCGAAAACCCAGGGAAATTCCAAATTCAGGGTTGGATGAGCCCACCACATTTTTCATACCACCCACAAAGGTTTTTGAAATAGAACTAACTCAAGTAAAGTTCCCATGTCCGCCTTTGACCGTAGGTGCTGCTGTTTAAATAGTTTAGACTCTACAGAGGTTGTACACTGTACCCGCAAGAGATAGTCATACTTGTTACCCTACACGATTCCTTAGTCATGTAGTTGAGCGACCGTCACATTAACCTTTCAAATTACCTTGTCCCTTCCGTCATTTCACCCATATGGGTTTACGCCCATACGTTGTGTGGGATGTTCACCACAACGACTAGCGCAGCTGGTCCCAACCACAACGACTAGCGCAACTGGCGACTTCACCTTATACCAGTGTCCCATTCAAGCTGGATGTATCCAGAGCTTGCACATCTTCACTCCTCCACCAGTGAGATGACTTTCAGGGTCTAATAAATTTACTAAGCCAAGTTGCAGTTTGCAGACTTGTGGTTGTACTTGTTTTACACAGGAGTGCATGACAAGATTAAGTCCTTAGGGTTGTCTGGGCGGTGTCTTCCATATACAAAAATTTCTTGGGCTGCATTAGCACTCATCAACATACCATCCATCATACCATCCGCCCAGACAGTAACAACAAGTTATTAGGGTTTTTGAGGAGTAAAATACATTAACTCAACCATCTCAGTCATTTTCCCACAATGACTGCCCAAAACCACTTTCATGTTTATAAGATGATGATTGGGACATTTAATGTCCCGGTACTTATGCAAGACTAGCATGTCGCTTAAGTACAACCTATAACTAGTATTTACCATATAGTTACTAAGGTGACATGGAATAATGGATTCAATTGTCAAGGATGGCATAATAATTAATTAATCATCAAATGGGTATTTAACTACCTTAAGTTTCAACATACATTTGATTAAAGAATTAAAGCATGCAATTTTGGTAATTTAAATAAATATAATTTGCACAAAATGTAGGCTCAATATGGTCAAAATATTGACTCACCTTGGATTAAAGGTAAGAGGGACTTGATATTCTTTTGCTTGATCAAGGTGGAGATCCTCTGCATCTTCAAATCTTAATTGGACGAACGTACCGGAAAAAGACACAAACAAACATAGAGAGCAAATAAATACACAAGAATAACAAATGAACTCCAAATTAAACAAGACCTATTCCATTAGCATGATCTTGAATTTACAAAATTTTAGAAACAAATTTCATAATTTTTAGAGTAATAACGGAGGAGAACAGAACTTCCGAAGATTGAATTGGAAATAAAATCAGAAAATAAAAGGAGGAGAGAGAAATCGGTGCACCGCATAGTGCATGGACCAAGTCCATGTGCACCGGTCCAGGGGTGCACCGAAGGGATTAGTGTTCATGGGGCCCACTTGGAAGAGAGAGGGAGAGGGTCTTAATGCCAATGACGGGTGGGCCCTTGGCCATTTGAGAGAAAGAGGAGGATTAGAGGAACAGAGGAGCCGGGGAGGCATTTGGGCACGGGCATGGTGGCGGCGCTGCTGCAGCCGGCGCCAGCGAGTGGGGCAACAAGGCGGTCGACGATGGGATGAGCGGGGTCCCGTGAGGTGGGGACCCTACTAGAGGCGCGCGCCAGAGAGGGGCGAGCAGCGACGGTGAGGCAAGGAGGCGGCGGGCTTCGGGCCAAGTCACTGCACCGGTGGTGGGGGCTGGGAGGAGGAGGCGACGCACGGCTGTGTTTCGGGGTGGGGAGTCTGGAGGTGGGGTTAGGGGAGCCTGGGGTTGGCCGAAGCGGTCTAGCAGCGGCGGCCGGCAATGGAGAAGGAGGTGTGGCGGGGAGGGTCCTCCACGACGACGGGGAAGGGGAGGAGAGGTGGGGGATGGCATGAGGGCCACCGGGGGCACGTGGTGACGCGACGGGTTGGGCGAGAGGTTCATCGAGGCGGTGGTACGACGGCGAGGCGGTGCGGCCGAAAGGGGAGCAACAGCTTGGCTCTTGTGCTTGCTCAGTGAAGAAGAAGGAAGCAAAAGGAGGGGATAGAAGAGTAAGGGAGGTGAAGGGGGCTCTCTTATAGCCGGTAGGAGATGGTCGTTGGAGGCATGGAGGCACGCATGGTCCCGAGGTGGCCGACATGGCGCGGCGGGATGGCGAGCAGGTGGGGATGACGGTGGCAAGGACTTGCATGGCGGCTTGGAGGCCGGGGATAGTTGGTAGTGCACGTGCACGACAGCGGCGTGATGCGGCGCGAAGGCTGGCGCACACGACACAAGGCCACGGCGGCGAAGCGAGAAGCGGAGGACGCGGCGGTGGCGCTGGAGTCCACGGCAAAGCGGTCGCAGTGCGGCGTCATGTGCAAAGCGCACGGGGAAGGGCGCAGCGACCGAGCGCTCGTGGCTGGCGTGGCGTGATGACCGGGTGGGGTAGGGGCGTGGGTGCTACCAGGGGGAGCTCGTGGCTGGCGACCGACTCAAGGAAGAAGACAAGGGGGCAAGCAAAGGGCAGGAAGAGCTGGGCCAAAGGAGAAAGGGGCTGGCCCCTAGAGGAACACGGGCTGAGCCCAAGAAGAGAGGAAGGCCAAAGAGAAAAGGGCCCAAAATCCGACAAGGAGGAATTCGAATTCGGGAAAAAGCGAAAAGGTTTGAAATACAAACCCGAGCTAGATAGGAGTTAGAAGTTTTTAGAACATAAGCTAATTTGAAATACATTTTGAAACCAAGAACCGAAAGTAATTACTAATTGCCGTTTTCGAAAACAGGACGTTACATTATCTTGGTGTCTAAGATTAGGACCGGTTAGTTTAGCTATTTTTTAAGTTCCTTGATTTCCTTTCCTACGATGCTTGTTCAAATTTGTATCTATCTTGTATAGTTTCCAGTTGGGCGTCATCATCTGATTTATTTTCTTTAAAAATGGGTGTCATTTTCCTGTCTTTTTCACTGCCACAAAGTACTTTCCGTTCTATCTTTTTTCCTCTTCCCAGAAAGTACTAAAGTTGTTTTTTTTTTCTGGTTGTGGAATCCTTCACGTCTCAAGCCCAGGTTTTCTTAACTGACATCGAAATGATATGTTGGCTTCTAACAAAATAACATTTAATTAAGTTGGCCTTTTGCAACTAACATTTGGATTTTTGCTGTTTGTTGTTACTGCTTTCTTACAACCTTAATCGTGTTCAGTGCCGTTTTTATTTATTCTAGCGACCTCAAATACGCTAAATTAGACTAAACGGTGAAGTTATTTGTTGCTCCTAGCAGATTGTCGTGCTCTTATTCTATTGACAGTGAACTTGAACAAGGAAAAAAACGCTCGTTTATCAGAAAAATCGACATGGATACACTGCCAAAAAAATAGAGCACCAGGTAATATGTTCACAGTATATACAAAAGCTTTCCTTGTCATATCCATTCATATCTATCATACTTACTGTTTCGTACCGTTTATATTTCCACAGGAAACGGATGTAAGATAGCATACTCTGCATTTTGCGACAATCATCTGTGACTACGCTGCGTTATGCAAGAAGCATAGAGAAAAAAAAAAATAGCCTACCGCAGCTTTTGGATGTACGTACGTACTACAGAGTTAGCTTACCATGTGACGCTCAAACAAATACTACTACTGTTCCCTATCATACATATCGTATGTATTCCCCTCTTTTTTAGTACTAGCCAGTCAACTGCAGCTACCCTCAATCATATGCTCTACACAGCACCTGTGCTACTATCATCATGCGCTCTGTACAGTTCATCACCTAACATGGTATTCCAGTTAGGCCGATGCCTGTATTAACCAGACACATGCTCGATTCTTATCAGCCTACGTATTCCTCTCTATGTTGTTTAGACTGCACAGAAAATGCCCACTCACAGTTCAGTTCAAGATTGTTCTCGCATTACAGGTCCACTTGCACTTACACTTGCCAGACAGATTCTTCAATCATCCACGTTTCCCACTCTACGACCGCGTCCTTTACTGAATCAATCTGCTCCTACCGCTTACACAGACCGTTGCCCCCCGCTAAATGATGTCGGTAAAATGACTGGAACAACTGAACAGCAACAAACAACACGCTTAATCACCACCCAACAGGCTTACTCATAACTAGCTCATACGACAGCACATGAAGACACATCAAACTCATATAGATAGTTCAGAATTAGAATTGAAAGCTACCTGGACAAGCAAGGTTACTATGTCCCCCCAATAAATCTGCCCAACTCTTAAAGTACAAGGTTTATCCTGTTAGAACAAACTATTTCATACAAGACTTACCATTTCCTTGCGAGAATCATACTGCTGTCGCCAAAAAAAAAAGAAAGAATCATACACGTTTACTTGTTACCGTACATACATCGTCCAAAACATAACAAACAACGAAATGGCTTGCCTCTTCAGATCCCACAAAATATTGTCTCACATATTTACACCAGTCCAACCTCATACAAGGTTATACCATCTACCTCTTCGCCTTTACACGTATGCATTTCGGCTGTATTTACAAATACATACTTTTTTTTTCCATCCTAACCATAAATGAATTGTGTTTGGTACCGACACACACCAAAAAACGTAGATTATCACTAGATTATATACGCCTTTCGTTATACCCATTACAAATATTATTCGCTCTGAAAAATACACCTTTCCATTGGTAAAATTTCACACATCAAAATGTACAGACAAAACCAACGGAGGCGCTTCTAGTTCTAGCAGAGGTGGGAATGGGTCTGACTGGCCAATGGACCATCGATCCGGAAGTTTGGACTGATTTAGCCCTGTAGTACTTTTTAATTCCACTTTTGGCCCCCGTAGCGCCAAAATTCCCATTTTAGCCCCCCCGGAGGACTTGCTGCCGCCCCGGGCAGCAGCAACCAAGTTGCTGCCGAGTGGGACGGCATTGCGGCAACAACAGTTGCTGCTGCCGGAAGCGGCAACAACTCCTCACACCCGGAAAGAAAATATATTTAAGAATATTTCTTGGAGGAATTTTTAAATATATAAAATTAGCTCAAAAAATTATGAAATTTTTTGTGGAGACTCCCAGAACAGTGTAATTGCTTGTGTAAATTTTTCAGAATTTTATGAGTTACGATGTTTTCTGTAAAATTCATTTAAGTATACTATTTGTAGGAATTTTCTAATATAGAAAATGAGGTCCAAACATTATAATTTTTTTTTATAGGATCATATACAATTTACTTGATTGTGTAATGTTTCCATAATTTTATATGTTACAAAATTATCTCGACAAATTAAGGGTTTAGGTATCGAAAATTAGGATGAAAGGTTTCTAAACCCTTAATTTGTCGAGATAATTTTGTAACATATAAAATTATGGAAAAATTACAAAATCAAGTAAGTTGTATATGATTCTATAAAAAAATTTATAATGTTTGTACTCATTTTCTATATTAGAAAATTCCTACAAATAGTATACTTAAATGAATTTTACAGAAAACATCGTAACTCATAAAATTCTGAAAAAATTTACACAAGCAATTACACTGTACTGAGTCTCCACAAAAAATTTTATAATTTTTGAGTGAGTTGCTGCCGGCAGCAACCAAGTTGCTGCCGAAAGGGTAGCACCTAGTTGCTGCCGTCCCCACTCGGCAAAGCAATTCTTCTTTTGGCTGGCAAGAAGTCCCAGGGGGCTAAAATGGAAATTTTGGCGCTACAGGGGCCAAAAGTGAAATTAAAAAGTGCTACAGGGCTAAATCAGTCCAAAACTCGGAACTTGCCAATGGACCATCGATCCGTCCCGAAAATTTCGGCTAAATGGGCCAAACGTTCAATCCAAAAAAAAATCAAGGTAAAAGTTCAGCAACCTAATGCTCCATTGATCGAGCGGGTCTACCCTAACCGTCGATCAAAGCCTCCTCCGCCGGTCGGCCAATCCCCCTCTATCGGTCTATCCGCCAGTTCAAGCGCGGCGCCATCTCCCAGCAGCATCGGCCCCCCTCTATCAGTCCCAGCCGCCGCCGCAGCCATCTCAGTCAACTCCAGCTCCCAGGAAGCCGTCTGCGGCAACAAGTACCTCTTCGGCGCCGACGGAGGCGACGACGGCGGCGACGAGGAGCTGCAGCAGCCGCAAGTGTCGCAGGACGCGCAACGTGTGCGGCATCCCCTGGAATTGGTCGCGCATCCACCACCGCGGCAAGTCCTTCCTCGACATGGCCGGCCGGAGCCTCTCGTGCGGCCTGTCTGACCCCCCAAGTCGGCGTCAGCGGCGTGGAGGTCCGAAGCCGTCACCTCCGCAGCCTCGTGTGGTCACATGAACGGGTCGCGTTCGCATTTCATTGCCGCTGCTCGTCGAGGGCAATATGACCACTCATGTTGGAGACTTTGGTCTTGTAAGGTTCAGAGTTGATTCCACAGCATCATCTCTCGGTGACAATATCTCAACTTCTTCAATTGCTATAAAAGGAACAATTGGATATGTTGCTCCAGGTAATGCCAGATTTCATGTTATGTTTTGTTTTCCTGTACTGTTAACATTTGGACTAAATTATTCTTGTATGCGGTCTACAGAGTATGCATCTGGTGGCCAAGTTTCAACTGCTGCAGATGTTTATAGCTTTGGAATTGTTCTCCTCGAAATATTCTTACGAAAGAGGCCGACTGACGATATGTTCAAGGATGGTCTGAACATTGCAAACTTCGTCGAGATGAACTTTCCAGACAGGATATTACAAATTGTTGACCCCGTTTTACTACAAGACCAGCAGGATTTCTCACAGGAAACTCCCGTGGCCATGAAGGAAAAAGGCTCTGAGAGAGTACTAAGGTACTCCGAGAGTACCAAGGTAATACTAGTTCGCTGATATGGTCTGTTTATCACATGGCTTGTGTGTCATTCGTTTCCCAGTAAAGTCACAACTCTGAACTCCAACATGCGCAATGGCATCGGTGGCATTTCCAGGAGCTTCTCCGGGACCGACCCTTACGATCCGTTGGATCATGAAGCCACAGCTGCACAGTAAAAAGGGGTCGATCCATGAACTATTTCTGAAGCTATGGGCCACACGGAGCAGATCCGGGTCGGACCGGATCGTCCACTCCCACTCCTAAGTTCTAGGAGAATTCAAGGTATTAGAATTGGTTAGCCACTGTACCAATTCTAAAAGCACCAAATCTGCGGCCTTCACATGATCATCACATGGGACATGCACACCCAGGTGTTTTCTGAGCTTCTTCCTTGCTGCCCCCGAATTAAGGTAGTGTGGCTCCAACAGTTGCAGCTTGTCACGAGTGTTTTGAAGCTTTTCCTATAGGTTATCCATGCTTGTACTATTGAGTTAGTGACTCATATCCTACTGAGACTCGAATCCTTATAAGGACTTCGATAGACGAGGCTAATCTTGTGCATGCTCTTCGGCTCTACCACCATCTCGGTAGAGGTGCACGTGGGGCGGGCTGTGGACAGCCCGCATCAACCCGCACTGGTCGCTGAGGCATTTGTGGGTGTCGCTAGCCCACAATACAATGCCACATACAGTTTTGTGGGTTTGGCGGCAGCCCGCAATCCATTCCCCAACCGCAACTTGCCTCTCAGGCAGTCAGGTCCGTCAAAAAAGTCTCCGTGGACAGCTAGCTTAGCTATTTGCAAAGCCTATATGTATCTTCACTCTCGCGCGTGATACGTGACACGACGGAGAGGAGGAAGCTGCTGAGGATGTTGCCGATGCCATACGCTGTCAGGGACATGGCCGTGCCCAGGCTCTTCATGCTCTCCGGCGCTTGGTCATAGAAGAACTTGATCTTGCCCACCGTCAGGAACATGTCTGCCAAGCCCATGAGCACGAACTGGGGCAGCAGCAAGAAGATCGTGAGCGGCAGCTGGCCGTCGGTCTTGTCCAGGCCGTGGCTTCGTGCATAGCCCAGCCTCCGGCTGTCGATCACCGATGCCGTCGCCATTGTTACGATCTGCAACAACATGCCAATGCCCATCCTCTTCAGTATGGTGACCCCCCTGGGGTTCTTGGTGTACTTCCGGACGACCTTGACGAAGAATCGGTCGTAGATGACGATGGCTATGAGCATGATCAGCGTGACGAACGCACCGAGGCTGGCCAGGGAGATCTGGAAGTTGTTGGCTCGAACTCACGCGAACACTAATGTATACACCTGACATCGAAAGGAACTGGAAGACAACAGAGTGTTTGTGCTCAACTTGCCGCACCTTTTTGGTTTTCTCCTCTGTTATTGTATTTTTAGTCAAGCTACAGTATTCTAAACTGAAAACCCATAAATACCGACTACACGCACGCACACATGCACTAGCGACTAACAGTCTAACAGACCGAATTCCAAGCAACTAACACACACGACTCGGCCATATCCCCCACAACTCGGATCATAGACCAAATCACACTAATCTGCAAGCATTCTACAAATTCTGAACTTCTGACAGAGTTCTAAATTTTAGACTGCTTGTTGAAACTTGAACTCCGACAGAGAACCAACTCAAACAAATACCGAATGAGATTCAGACAAAAGACACAAGAGAAAAAACTAACTGACACAAACAAGAAATGAACAAGATTAACTTCATCAGAGGTGCGGCCCGATGTGTCGGTTCATGGTCGCGCCCTGCTTCACGAAGAGGGTGTTCGTCTGGGCGATGAGCGTACACGGCACAAACATCGTCACGAGTAGGGGATCAGCTTGATGATCTGTTTGGCCGCCTCCACTTCGGTCATCGTGCACAGGCTCCACTTTGCCGGCGAGGAGCTGTCGTTGCCGTCCTTCACGGCGGCCATGTTCAGGAACCTCATGGTGTTGGTCGACTCCATCCGGAACTTGCGTTTCCTCGTGTACACCTCAAGGTCCAGCTCGTACAACTCCTTGGCGTCGGCTGGCACGGGGAGGCACCACTTGCAGACGGCAGCGGCGACCACCTTGCCCATGCTCGTGAACGGGCTGCCCTGTGGCACCTTGTGCCGGTACAGCGGCGTGTCGGCAAGGAAGATGGAGATGGAGATAAGCGCACCTAGCGGGCAATGCGGGCTGGCCCGTTTAAAATGTTAATGACTTGGTGGGTCAGTGCGAACAGTTTAGGAGCTGTTTTTGTGGGACAGGCTAGCGGTTTAGCGGACAGGCCCGCCTCACTTGCACCCCTACATCTCGGTATCAAAGTCCAGGAGTGAAAGGAACACCGGTAGAGCCCAACCATGAGCTGGCGTCCACCAAACTACCGGCCGTGAACTCCGACGCCTCACCAGGATCGGTGATCACATGGTAGCCTCCCCACCTCACCCTCCCCGACGTGTCAGACCTAGGGACGGAATTCTTGTACTCCCCGTAGAACACCGTGCTCTGCGCGAACTCCGTGCCGTCCCACGGCAGCCATCCCGCCGCGTCCACCGTGCCCTCCATATACGCCTCCATGTACACCACCCGGGAGAACTCCTTCCACGGCCGGCCG
This sequence comes from Phyllostachys edulis, assembly GCA_036346405.1. NCBI lineage: Eukaryota > Viridiplantae > Streptophyta > Magnoliopsida > Poales > Poaceae > Phyllostachys > Phyllostachys edulis. The sequence continues at coordinate 50,811 of JAYEVD010000418.1, forward strand.
AGGTACGTCGTGAAAGGCGCGCGCGCCCCGCCGGGGCCGAACTTGGCGGCCGCCGTCACCCACCTGCCGTGGATGGCGAACCCTGTGCGCTCGTACCGGTCGGTGCGGCCCTGCGCGGTGACCACGGCCGGCTGGCCAGGGAGCGGGCGGCGCACGCGGAGGCTGCACTACTGGAGCACGGCGGCCGCGTTGCCAAAGACGAAGTCGACGGTGCCGGCCACGACGCACTCCCGGTAGAACTGCCGGAGCGTGTGTGCGTAGAGCGTGTCCTGGTGGCCCTCGAAGCTGCATCGGTAGAAGGCGAGCCGGTCGGCGCTGGCGCGCAGCGCCACCGCCTGCTGGGCCCCGGGGCCTACCGTGTTCCGGAATGTGACACCAAGAGCGACGAAGCCGTCAGCGTTCACAGCTTGTCCATTCAAACGCGTGCATGTCAGTGTCACAATGTCACATGCACGCACATCAATTCACATATGACGTATTAATTGACTCGACATACCAAAAGTGGCCGAGCTGAATGTGGTGTAGCCCTGCCGGACGCTCCGGTTTCCGGTGACCACCGTACGGCCGACGCCATCGCCGAGGAGCACCAAGTGGCTCGTCCACACTTCGATGTACTCGTTGTACACCCCGGCCTTGACATACACCACAATCCTGCCACCGTTGCTCTGTCGGCTCGCCGCCTCCTTCAGAGCCTCGCCGACGGTACAGAAATGGCCCGTCCCATCCTTGGCCGCCACCACGTCGGCATCGCCTGGAGTTGGCATGCCTCGCAAGAACTTATTATGGCCGTCGTCGTCAGGCCGGAACGAGTCCTGAAGTGTCACGTTTGCTGTGGCACGCATGTCTATCGCAGTTTCGTGCCGGAGCGTGATCACCGCGAGCGCGTTGGTGACGAGGCTTGACACGTTCGACAGCATGCCGGCGAAGGCCGGCCCAGGCGAGACGCTGAGCTCGGCGACGCCGGTCAGGCACGTGTCGAGGCTGGTGCGCGCCGCACTGAGCCAGGCGAGCATGTCCAAGGCTATGGCGTCGGTGTCCCGGGCTGTGACGGTTGTCCGGTTCAAGTGCCGCACGGCGGAAGCGACGAGCTGCCGGCAGTCGGACCAGGCCTGCCCGGCACGGTCGTCGCGCGATCCCGGCCGGAGCGTCCGAGCCTCGGCTAGGGCGAGCACGGCCTGGTCCATGGCCGCTTGAAGTAACATCGTGTACAAGCGCTCGTCGCCTAGGTCGTCGGGACTTGAATAAACTTGGGCCGTGCAGTGGCCACATGTGCTGGGGTACGGTGTGCCATCGCACCATCTCTGACCGTCCGATCGGAGATCAGCGGCCAAGGCGGTGCATGGAAGGATAATGTGAATAAAGCAGAGGATGTACAGGGCAGTTAATGGTATCGACTCTTTGAGCCTCATTTCTCCTGGTTTGTTGTCAGGTGATCAGTTCAGGTCATGGTTATCTTATAGGTCGTACATGTGGGCTTACACGTTGCATGCAAACTTGCAATGGTATAAGGGCATCAGGGCAGATCCAGGTCAAAAAAAATTGAGCAGGAGCACAAATAGACTGTCGAGTCATCTCTGCTAGGCTGAGCTGGGCGTTTAACGAAAATACAAATGCAAAGTGCATGCATGCACGGTGAAGCATGCAAGTAAGCATCGTCCCGTGACTGGGCGCGTGTGCACTTGTCCGCTAAGGAAAGCAAGCCTGTTGCACTTGCACCTAAGCTTCACTCTGAAACAGGGGTTGCATATGTGGGCATCTGATGTGATGATGTGGGGTATCTGTCGCGTTGATGCCAACGAAACAACGTAACTAAGCAGGAAATCTCTATCTTGCAAACATATAGGACGGTAACAATCTGGTCATTTCTTGTGGTTTATGACTCGACTCTGTCTGATCAGATTCAGGTCAAGCAGACAAGGAATACAGTTACATACGTTACTGTAATGGCACGAGGGCATGCATGACTCCTATTAGGATAGAGACGTTTGGGCAACATAATATTGTTGGATTGCTTGTAGGGTTCAATCAATTATTCATTTGCTATTCGCCTGCACCGTTGATCAATAAGCACATATTCAAGTGGACAATTACCCTTGGAGTATGTGTCTATTCTCATATATGCTGCTTCATTCTTTTCTACTCGACATTATTGACTTTTCATGGTCTCGGAGACGTGACTTTGACCGTTATTTTTTTTAACTTATCTTACTATAAACTAATAAAAAATAAAGTAAGCTTCACAAAACAGCACTACCTTCCTCAAACTATCACAAAATCACACTTTTAAGCAACAGTTTCAAGGAACCACACTTCTCTTTGCATGGCATTTCACAAAACCACACTTCTATTTGTATAACGTTTCACAAAACCACGCTTTTAAGCATTACCATCGACGGGGCAACAATTGAAATTGGGTAAGAAACAGGAATAGTTTTTTTTTTAAGATTGGAAAAAACTAAGGAGAATTATATTTATGGTAAAAAGAAAGGGGGTTTCAGTAAGAAAATATGGATGAATGCTTGCTCTTTTCTCGATTTTAGATCCTTTTTTTGTGGCATGGGACTACAAATCGTTTATCCCCCGTTCAAATATGTGTGCTACTTAATCAATAAAATACTTAGTGTTATAGTACCAATCGAACTTGACAAATTCGTAACCCCGCGTAAGTTGGGGTAAGAGAGTAACTAGGCCTGGAGCTGGCAAATATCACTATACTTGGGTGGACCTTCCACTTAGTCACTTAATCATTCATGCTGACTTGCCAGCTCTGATCCATGTCAGCAAATGATCATGGGATAGTCTTGTGAGACTAGCGAGTGGCCCTGACTTGTCAGGCCCTTGGATATGACAGTAATGCTTAAAAGTGTGGTTTTGTGAAACGTTATGCAAATATAAATGTGGTTCCTTGAAACGGTTGGTTGAAAATTTGGTTTTGTGAAACGTTATGCAAAGGGAGTGTGATTCCTTGAAACTATTGCATAAAAAAGTGGTTTTGTGATAGCTTTGATAAATGTTGTGTGGTTTTGTGAAATTTACTCATAAAATTATAATATTATAACATTAATTTTAATAACAAATCCGTAGGAACGTGACCGACGATCAGAAGGGGTGAACGGGAGTCGAAAACTTTTCTCCCCAAGTATTCCAAGGTTCTTTCACTTCAATAACTATAAAAAGCTATGAAGATCAAAGCCTAAACATACACAACAAAAACAAGTGATCAAACACGACACAAATCAAAGAGGTTGCATTGGGAACCCTAGTTGGATGGTCCAACCTTAGTTTTGACAGTCCCAACCACATCCAATTGAATGGTCTAACTAGAGATAGGACGGTCCTATCCACACGGGAAGAAAAACTGCAAAGCGCAACTGATCAAGAAGTTGCACAACTTTCTAACCAAGGCTCCCAGCGACTTGAAATGAAACCCTATAAGATCAATACCTTTGGAACCTAAAACGCAAGAGTTCTAGCTATAAGTTCCCAAAGTTAAGGCCTTTTTTCTCTTGAACCCGAGAGGCACCAAAACCAGGCAAAAACTAAAAGCCAAGATTGAGATTAGCTCATGATAGAAATCAAGCTAACATGGCTCAAGATGATATCCCACACGTCCTAGCACTCCAACACGCAAAGCAAGAACCAGCCAAAACCCCAAGAAAATCAAACGCCTATTATTCACCCCTTTCACTCCCAAAACCGAGAAAATTCAATAACTTCCTTCAAAGATGCCTAGATGGATGGGATGTGAGCTCCAAAAGCCTAAGCCATCTCTTACACATCCTTAGCACCAAGCAAGTTCAAGAAGAAGAAGAAGAAGAAGAAGAAGAAGAAGAAGAAGAAGAAGAAAAACACACAACTAAATCAAGAAAGCAACATCAAGAACAAGGGCATGAGCACTTGGCCGAATTTAGGAATTATATTGTCACTTGATGAGGAATGTTTACAGCCACTCTCTAGGGAGGAAAAAGGGTTAGGGAAGTACACACATAACCTACACAATGCTATTTCTCTCCACGCTTAGATCAATGGAGGCATACCTCCTCATCTCCTCATATAGTGGGGGCTAAACCACCCACTCTCTCATAACCCTAAACATAAGCTCTTAATGGATACTATCAACTAGGATCATGGGCAAACCTGGAAATCCAACACATGACGGGTTTTTCACTCAGACAAACCGATCAGACCGGCTTATGTCTGTTCCTTGATTATCTTCTTCCTCTTGGTTCCTTTGTTGCTGAAGTTATAGTAGTGTTTTCCTTAGCCTCCAAAGCTTATTCGTCATGAAATCTTATAACAAGAAAAGTAGAAGCATTAGGTAGTAATCTATTCGTATGGAAATCATTGCATAGTTCTTTGTGGAAAAGATTCATCTGATGGTTAATTTACTTTGCACTAGCTTTGGTGATTGGCCCAGTTGGTGTTGGAGGAGACAATGTGTGTGTATCAGGGATATCCTCATTATAAAGCCTCATATGGTAAGGGTCTGGATATCCACCAATAATGAGGGACTACAACTATTTTCCCCCTAGTCCTCTATGAGGATAGCAAGTAATTGTATTGCACAAGATCAAGAGGAAGTTATGTGAAAGGGTAAATATGAGAAAGAATGTCGCTTACTCACGAGTCACGATTCCTGTAAGGATAGTGAGTTATAAATTGACAAAAAGACACTTGTGATAATCAGTGGATGTATTCACTACGTCCTTGCCTACATCTTTTCAAAAAGATAAATATATGACAATGGAATTATAGGAAGACTGCAATGGTTTTCATATTCATAGGGAGCAAATATCTTATATGGATACTATAAGTCTTAGCACAAGTGAGGTCTAAAACGTTCAAACTTAATACCCTATGGCTCATGTGTTCAGGGGGAGCAATTTAGTTGCTTAAACTTTGGAAAAGTTTCATGTGAAGGTAACGACTTGATTGTTATGATCTTATGGATCAAAACAATGGGATTGTGTGAATGACGATCAAATCCTGGGGAGGGGGTTGATGTTATATTCTATTTTCCTTGATCGAGTTTTCTCCCTATGATTTTTCTCAATTGAACATTTTAATGGGCAACATGCAATAGCAAGAACACGAGTTATATACTCTTTTCTTTTTGCCCATTTTTTCACTGGGTTTTTCAGAATAAGTTTTTAACAAAGCATGAGCATGGCGTTGGCAAAGTGTCCAAGTGGAGTGTTATAGAATGGGATGTGTTGTATGGACACTTAGCGTAGTTTAGTCCCATATTACTTATTCTATTGAGATGATAGACCACATCCCTCTATATAAGGAGGGGTAGGTCGGTAGGGGCTACTCATTGTACACATATCCGAGAGATATCAATAAAGTTGAGAGAGTCTCTGGGGGACTACATCCTTATGTTCTTCTACTTTTCGTGTTTAATTGTTTGATCGCCAGCAACACGACCACAATATTACAACAAATAGCAAGGTGACGAGGATATAATAATCCCCATTTAAATTATTTATCTGTAATTCATATTATAGATGAATATGCTGACACTTAGTTCTTGAATATACCCCTTAATATTCATAAAGGAGAAGCTGGAGGTCGTAAGTTCTTCTACGACCACCCCATAGTCGTAAGTATTTCTACGACTATCCCCTGATCGTAAGTCCTCCTACGACCAGTCTGTGGTCGTACGCTTCACTACGACCACCATTTGGTCGTAAGCTCTTCTACGACCAGTCTCTAGTCGATAAGGCTTACAAACATATAGGCCTAATCGATTAAGAAATCTTCCACACCATATCTAAGGATATGTGTAGTCAATTACGCTGTTATTGTCTAGAATAATGCACGATTCAACTCTCTGTCATGGTGATAACTGCCTAGTGACATGGGAACGTTACTACTTCCACAATAATCTCCAGTAACGGCTCCATTATCTGAAGCATTAAGACGCCCTTTGAACTGAAGAAACGCCAGCCCACTCTGAGGACTATATAAAAGGCGGGATCATCAGGAGAAGAGGGGGAACGCAATCAGGAGCCAAAGGCATCACACTCTAGTCTTTCTCTTGATTTTGTAAATCAGCATACTCAACACATATACACAGGAGTAGGGCTGTTATTCTCCCTGGAGAAGGCCCGAACCTGTATAAAAATACACGTGTCGCTCTCTCTGCGTGATTTGAGTCTTGGAGACCCCCCGAATCAAACAATCTTTACGTAAGTTCGGTTCTAAAACACCGACACAATGAATTAACATTAAGTTGAGGTAAACAAAATAAACCATTGAGCGTTCGGGTAAGGAAAAATTTGCTCAGTGACACTGACAAGATGTATACATTGGAAAATAACATCTAACATGCAGATGACAAGAGGGCCTTGTGACCACATGTCAGTGACGCGCCGCTATTATTTTCCAACTTGTGTGATCTTTGTAGTGTTACTAAGCGTATTGCTCCTTCAGGTCATGTCATAAGCCATAACTACTGAGCACTTCTCTTGTGTGGATGACTTGGCACTCGAGAGCCTAGCAAATTCTGATAGTGACCGTAAAACTGAGGGCCTATGTGCTAGGGTTCTGCTCCTCATTTTTCAACTCTCAACTCCTGATTCTCAGAGAATCCACTCCTCTAAGAATCTGGAGTTGGCTGACAGAAGCGTTTGGTAGGAGGTTGGCTTCCAAAACTATAAAAGTGAATATTTGAGGCAAAAGGACCATGCTACCCCTTGTTTTTAACACCTAGGTCTATTTGTTTCACACTTCTTCTATTTGTACACAAATTTCGGAAATTTCCTTACAAATTTCCTAGGACTAATTAAATTTGAACGTGATGCCCTATTTAGATACATCAGTTCATGGCAGAAGCATTATCAGGATTGCATCAATGTCATACACACCATAGGGCACAAGAGATATATCTAGACGAGTAATTTTTGCAAGGAACACATTGACTATACACAAGCAGCAAATCATCATAGGATTAATAATGTAGCACAACAATCTGATAGCTAACGATTACATATTTGATGGGGCACACAACCAAAGCAGCAGTTGCTACAGCAACAGACCAAAGTTCAGACCCATACATAGGGCAACCAGTCATTGCATACATGATACATAAAGCTATCACAGATGGTTTTCTCTACAAACTGTCTGTGATACATAATCTATCATAGACGGTTTTATCTACAAACTGTCTATGATAATCTGTATCACAGACGGTTCAAAAACTGTCTGTGATGACCTCATGTCATTACTGACCCATAAACTCAGACGGCTCACAAAACCGTCTGTGATGACGTTTTTGAACCGTCTGTGATGACTTTTTCTGTAGTAGTGGATAATACTATTGGATTACGACAACTTCTCTCCCTTTCTGAGAGAGCAGATGTCACTGCCACTATTTCTTGAGGTGGGGGAAGCACTGGAACAGGTCGTTCTTCAGGTGCTTCTCCTCGGCGTGCCCTTTGAACTTTGTTTGAGAGGTGGTGCAGATGAAAGTCTGCATGCATACCTTGCATACCTTGCACTGCATTGAGGCATAAGCACTATTCAGATGACAAGCTAACAATGAAATATCTAATAATGTTTTGCGGGTTAAGAACTAAAGGTAAGATTTTTTTTCATAAGAATGTACACAAATTTGTTAGATCAAACAGATGTACAAAAGAAGTTAGCGAACTAGCTACTAAATTGCCACTTCAAATTTTAGAAACTAGCTACCAAGATCATTCTGCTAGCACGGAGTGCTGGTTTCACATTGCAGCTTGCATTTGTGACAACTGAGAAGGCTTATCACTATCATTGCTAATTCATGTTGGCATCCAAGGGTTGAGCGGTTGGGCGTGTTCTAGAAAAGGGATTTTTTGTTGAAATAATATATTTTTAAAACAAATTACAAAACTAGGTTATCATCTAAAAATTACAAAATAGGTTCCTATCGCCAGTTCATCTGCGGCAGTTCTCGCCATTGAACTGGCAGCAGGAACCCTAGACAGTGAAGCGAGTTCTGCCGCCAGCTCAATGGCGGCAGGAATCTATGAATTTTAAATATAGAAAATAAACTCAAAAATTACAAACTGTTTTGTGGAGCATCCAGATAGAGTGTTCTTGCTTGTCTAATTGTTTCATAATTTTATCCATTATGAATTTGTCTCTAAAATTTATTTAAATATACTATTTGTAGAATTTGTAAATATACAAAATGAGGTCCAAAAATTATGAAATTTTTGTGAACGCTTCTTATATAGTGTAATTGTTTGTGTAATTTTTTAGAATTTTATATATTCTGAAATTGTCTCTAAAATTCTGAATTTAGGTTTACGTCTGATGTACTTGATTGTGTACCCTTAATTGTTGAGATAATTTCAGAGCATATAAAATTCTGAAAAACTTACACAAATAATTACACTATGTAAGGAGCGTTCACAAAATATTGCATAATTTTTGGACCTCATTTTGTATATTTACAAATTCTACAAATAGTATACTTAAATGAATTAATTTTAGAGACAAATTCATAATGGATAAAATTGTGAAAAAATTACAAAAGCAAGAACACTCTATTTGGATTCTCCACAAACATTTTTATAATTTTTTGAGTTTATTTGCTATATTTAAAATTCATAGATTCTTGTCGCCATTGAATCGGCGATGTAAACCTCCCTCGTCTGAGGTTCCTATCGCCAAGATAATGGCGATAGGAACCTTTCACCAGATGAACTGGCGACAGGAACCTATTTTTGTAATTTTTGGGAGTGATGACCTAGATTTGTAAATTTTTTTTTTAAAAAAATATTATTTCCAAAAAAAATTCCTAGAAAAGGCTGGACATTTTTATTAGTTATGCCAATTTCCATAAGCAAACTTCAGCTTATTTCATCATGAATGGCCTGATGATACGTAATGCTCAGTCCATTAATTTTTGAGCACACATCAAGTTCATCAATCACAACCATGGAGTTACGGGCCAATATCTCAAGCTTTCAGCTATCGCGAACTTATGCTAGTGACTACTGACTACCCAATAGGCTAAAATTGCATATTGACTGTCGATGCTAGCCAATAACAGCTTTGAAGATGAGCTAAGTCATGGACTGATGCATGGGACTTGCAGCTAACAGCACATGGATTCCAACTAGCAAAACCTGGATCTACTTCCACACATAAGCATAGCCTAGGCAGTGCCCAAGTTCAAGTAAAGCTAAATGCTCATCAGAATTATCGGATTTGTGCGCAAAGAACAATTTAACAGACTGCTAAGACAATACACTACTAGTATTCATATCAAATAAAAGGCATAAACATATTTTCGTCCTCCTTGTATGCCTAATTCAGCAATTTGCCCTAAATCCCACCAGTAATCATTCTTGACAAGAATTCCCATAATAAAATCACCAGGAAAAGAGGGTTAAGGGATAGATCGAGCGATTGGAGGGGGAGAAATTGTGCACCTAGATGTTCATGGCCTTCTTGTTGGCCTCAAGCTGTCTCCTTGCAAAACACAAAAGAAATCCGAACAAAACCAGATCAAGAACCTCTCTTCAAGAAGACAAGATTCCATTTGAAGGAGTTGTGAAAAGGTTAGGCGCAGGGAGGAGGCCGGCGTGGTGGCTGGCGCAGAGGGAGGGGGAGGCGGAGATGGGGGCCGCTGGGATTGGTGCGGGGAGGAGGCCGGAGTAGGGGGGTATGGGGAGGAGGAGCATCGGCGAGGGGGGTCAAGAGCCAGGGCACGGAGGTGCGTTGGCAAAGACCGGCCTGGGAGGCGGGAGGCGGAAATACCGAGGCGGGAGGCGGCGTGGCGACGACCGGACTAAGGATGTTGTCAGGATTTGAGACGATTCGATAGGAAGTTAATGGATTCTCAGTGGATTTGGGAACGATCGTCAGAAGCAAACCCAAGGCTACTTTACTCTACGAACAACTAAGAATATGCTTCATCAAATCTACCTCATTTACTCCAAATCTGGGTAAATATACTCAAAAGTTTTACAACCGAGGTGAAGAGTGAAATTGAATTTAACTTCTGACAAAGTAAATTGAAATTAACAAGGTAAACGACAATGAAAATGACATCAACAGGGCGGAGCCAAGCTACTACATCCCTCTTGAGCTGTCTGATCTTCTTTAAGTTGAATCCTTTAGCCCTGATGCGAAGCTGGTGGTTTTAGATGAAATCAATGAAACGTTACCATTGGCGCCGACTTGCGAAGAGCCTAGCGCTTCTCTGAACTTCAGTCCATTTCTATTAATGCCTGACAATTCCCCCTTCTGAACTGCATCCTTGTCCTCAAGGATCAAAATATGGAAAAGTCTTTTGTATGAATGATGCGTCCTCCCATGTAGCATATGAGATATCCAAGTTCTCCCACTGTACAAGCCACTGAACTACGGGTTCATTTCCTCTAGGAATCACTCTTCTCTCGAGTATTGCAATGGGGCTAGTCTTCACTTTCCCATCTAGACCAACCAGTGGTAGCCCAAGTAGAGGAACTGCATGCTTTCCCACATGTCTTTTGAGTTGGCTCACATGGAACACCGGACGGATGTGAGCCTCATCAGGGAGTTGTATCTTGTAAGCCAGTTTTCCTATCTTAGCCATAACTCGAAATGGTCCATAATACATAGCCCTTAGCTTCAATGTTCCTCTCAATCCAAAAGAGTTCCGCCTGTACGGCTGCATTTTCAGATATACCATATCTCCAATTTCAAAATTCCTCTCTATTCTATTCCTGCCAGAAAAGTACTTGATTCTTCCTTGAGCTTGGTGTAAGTTTTCCTTAATCTTCAGCATCATATCCTCTTTTTGCTCTATGGTTACCCAAGCCTCATCAAAAATATTGCAAGGGATAGTCAACTCACCGATTTGTGGTGGACAATAACCATACAAAGCTTGGAACGGAGTGGTCTTCAGTGCGGTATGAAAGGAGGTGTTGTACCACCACTCAGCAAGATTCAACCATGTCAGCCATTCCTTCGGCTCCTGAAATGTCGTACACCTTAGATAAGTCTCTAAACATTGATTTACCCATTCTGTTTGACAGTCGGTTTGCCACCGTATGCTGTACTGAAACGAAGTGAGACCTTTAGTGTTTTGAATATTTCCTGGAATAGCTTACTGGTAAAGATTCGATCTCTGTCTGTCACTATGACAATTGGCATTCCATGTAGCTTGAATATGTGATCCATAAAGAGTTGAACTACTTGCTGCATAGAGTAAGGGTGGGATAGTGGAATGAAATGAGAATATTTAGTCAACCTGTCCACCACTACTAAAATAACATCCTTTCCTCTGGATTTTGGTAACCCCTCAACAAAATCCATTGAGATGTGTGTCCAAGTCATGTCATGCACTTCTAGTGGGTCTAACAGCCTCGGTATGTGTATGTTCTGAGATGTTGTCACTTGGCATATTGGGCATACACTGACCATGTCATCCACATCTTTGTGCAGTTTAGGCCAGTAAAAGAGTTTATTTACTCTGTGGTAAGTAGACCTTTTTCCAGAATGACCACCAAAAGCTGATGAGTGGAAACTGGTCAAGATTTTCTGCCTCATCTCATTTTCCTTGCCAACAAAGACTCAGCCTTTGTATCTGATTAGTCTAGAAGTCAGTGAGTATCCAGTGACTGTGTTGGCTTGGTGTTGCAATTCATCCAACAATTTTTGACTGAAATCATCCCCCACATAACTGGCTTTAATGTCCTGGATCCACTCAGGTAGGATTGTAACTGTGGCATTGCAAGCTAGTTCTTCAAATTGGGTTGCAACATCTCTTTTGGACAATGCATCTGCTACTACATTTTCATTTTCCTTTTTATACTCTACAGTATAATCGAATTCCAATAATTTGAGCAAGAGTTTGTGTTGAATACCTTCAGTAAGTCTTTGTTTAGTGATATATTTTAGGCTTTGTTGATCTGTTTTATTGATCAACCTGCCTCCCAAGAAATAGTGTCTCCATCTCCTAAGAGCTTCCAGAATAGCCATTGCTTCTTTATCATAGATTGATTGAGCTGAGGATTTGATTCCCAAAGTCTTACTGAAATATGCTATAGGCCTTCCTTTTTGCATGAGTACTCCCCCAATACCTCCTCCACAAGCATTTGTCTCCATTGTAAAGGGTTGAGATAAATCAGGAAGCGCTAGGACTGGGCATTCTATCAGTCTTCTTGAGGGTCTCAAATGCTTCAGTATGTTGTGCTTGCCATTCTCCAGCATCTTTTTTCAATAAGTGTAACAGTATTCAAGTACTCATATTTGCTTGCTGTGTGCTTTTTTGTGACACTGAAACACATGCTTTTTCAGTTTTGTAACTCAACAATATCTCAAAAAATGGACACTGAAGAAATTTGGGGCAGAGGAAAACAACTTACCAAATGTAGAAGAATAATGATCAGTAGAGGTTCCCTCTATCGGAAACTCTACATATGCTTCATTTGATTGGAGCTACCTCCATTTTTACCACCGCTGAGCTCGAAGACTCAGGTAAAATCCAAACACAGGGCTAGGTGAGCCCATCTCATTTTTCATACCACCCACAAAGTTTTTGAAATAGAACTAACTCAAGTTAAGTTCCCATGTCCACCTTTGACCGTAGGTACGGCTGTTTAAACAGTTTAGACTCTGCAGAGGTTGTACATCTGTACTCCACAAGAGATAGTCATACTCGTTACCCCACATGATTCCGTAGTCATGTAGTTGAGTGACCAAATCACAAGAATCCTTTCAAACTACCTTGCCCTTTCCGTCATCTCACTCATATGGGGTTCACGCCCATACATTGCACGGGATCATTGTGCCTCAAGCGTTGGGCATGAAGTTTTGAACTACCCACAACCACCGCAACTTCACCCATTCAAGCCGATGTACCGTAAGCTTGCGCATTCCCTTTCTCCACCCAAAGGAGATACATTTAGAGTTTAATAATTTTACTAAGCCAAGTTGCATTTTACAGACTTGTGGTTGTACTTGTTTAACACGGGAGGTCGTGACAAGACTAAGTCCTTAATCCATCCGGGTGGTTCGTTCCATATACCAACCACTCTCGTGCTCCTTGAGCACCCACCGCCTTACCATCTGCCCAAATGTGGTACTAGCAATTATTAGGGTTTTGAGAAGTAAAACCAAATTATTTCATTCATTTCAGTCAATGGACCACCAATGACTGCCCAAATCATTTCATGTTTAAAGAATGATGTTTGGGGTATTTTAATACCCCGGTACTTAAGCAAGTCTAGCATGCCGCTTAAGTACAACCTAAAGCTAGTATTACCATATAATTACTAGGGTGACATGGAATAATGGAATCAAATATCAATGGATGACATATTAATTAATTAATCATCAAATGGGTGTTTAACTACCTTAAACTTTAACATATATTTGATTAAAAATTTAAAGCATGCAATTTTGGTTAATTTAAATGAATATAATTTACATAAAATGTAGGATAAAAATGATCAAAGTATTAACTCGCCTTGGTTATAGGCAAGAGGATCTTGATATTCTTGTGCTTGATCAACTTGGAGGTCTCCAAGGTTTCAAACCCTAATCCATTTAACGCATCAAAAAAAAGACACAACAAGTAAAGAGAGCAAATAAATACAAAAACAAAACAAATGAACTCCAAATTAAAGAAGACCTATGCCATTAGCAAGATCTTGAATTTACAAAATTTTAGAAACAAATTTCATAATTTTTGGAGCTATAACGGAGGAGAACGGAATTTACGAAGATTGAAATGGAATTAAAAGAGCGAGAGAGAAATGGTTCACAACACAATGCAATGGATGGGTTACGCTGCTAGTAGGCGCTGGTCCACAGAATAGTGAAGAGGGTGGGGCCCACCGTCACCGCAGGGTGCAAATCCCGAGCGTTATCAGGGCGCTGGCCCACGAGGCAAAGGAAACAAGGGAGCTTAAGACGTACAATTAAGTGGCTAAATAATGCTTAGGGTTTAATGACCATCATTAGAGCTAATGATGAGGGAACAATGGCGGTTCGAAAGGCGTGCACACGTGTAGTGCTCACAGTACGCACTGCTCGGCCCGGCCACCGGAGCGGCATGATGGCTGCAACAAGGCGTCAAAGGCCAAGACGAGGAGCTGGAGGCGAGGAAGGGCGCTAAAGGTAGTGGCGGCGCCGGAGATTGACCGGAGTGGCAATCACGGTGAAGATAAGCGACGGCGGCTCATTGGGATGGGGGAGTCTCGGTTGCAGGGCCAGCTGTCGGGAAGTGGAGCATGAGGTGGCGCACGGTGAGGCGGTCTCATCGGGACAAAGAAGGGGACCAGAGGTGAGCTGTAGACGGCGGCGGGTGGTGGAGAAGGCTACATGAGCGCGAAGAAGCTCAATTCCAGGCTCGGTGGTGGACCAAAGCCGAAGGTGCTTGAGGGGAAAAGATCCTAGGCGTCGGGGGCGGTGGCGTCGGAGGATGGCCAGAGCGGCTAGACGCCGGTGGGGGCGGCGGCGGCCAAAAATGGGAAAGAGGCGGCTTTGCTTGGTGGCTTACCGTGAGCTCCGGGGTGGCGTGAGGGAAGCAAGGGGGCACAGAAGGTGCTCTTATAGCCGAAGAAGGAGCCATTGAGGGGGCTCGGTCGGTGCACGCGATGATGGCGCTCGGTGGGTGACGGATAGGGCGGCGCAGGCGGTGAAAGTGGTGTGGCGCAGAGGGAGGTAGGTGCGCTGTAGGCTTAGGCTTTAATGGGAGGCGCGAAAAGGTAGGCGGCCTCGTGGCGGTGGCGTGCACGAGAGAAGAACAAAGGGGGCCAGAGGCGGCATGGTGTGCGTGCGGAAGCTCACGGGCGTGACCCGGCTAGAGGAAGGAGGAGGCGAGGGCAGGAGGTTGGTGGCAAGGCCAAAGCCGTTGAGCAAGCTTGGCGGCGCGCAGGTGTATGAGAGAGAGAGGAGGCACCTGGCGTGGCGCTTGGCTAAGGGGACAAGGCAAGGAGGTGTGTTGACGCAGCACGCGGCGGCAGAGATGCACGGGTGACAGAGGAGCTAGGAGGTGCCAGAGGCGGCTCGGCAGTCAGGAATGGCGCGCAAGGCTAAGGGAGCTCACCAAGGCGAGAGAAGGAGGTGGCTCAGCCAGTGGTGGGCTAGAAGGAAGAAGAAAGAAACGGGAGCCGGGCCAGGCTGAGAAATGCTGGGGTGGCTGGGCCAAGCGGGCCGAGGAAAAAGGCCAAGGGCTAAGGGGGGTTGGGGCCGGGAGGAAAGGCCAAGAAGAGTGGGCCGGTCCAAAGAGAAAAACAAATGGGTTGAGCCCAGAAAGAAATAGGGGTTGGGCCCAAAGAAACAGGGAAAGCCCGAAAAGAGAAAGGGCCCAAAACCGAAAAGGGAAAATTCAAACTTGAATTTGAATTTTGAAGATCAAGGATATTTGAAACACAAACCCAAGCTCAAAGAAGCTAGAAGGTTTTCGAAAATAGTTTGCTAATTTGAAATACGAACGAAAGACGAAAATAGTAGCACTATTGGCTGTCCGAAAACGGGACATTACAATCTCTCGTATTTTCACTATTGCTTACTTGGTATATACATACACATTACATGGCCACATGGGCCACTCGGCATAAAGACCATATACTCAACACTCCCTTCAAGATGGGTGATAGATACCTACCATCCCCATTGTCGATGTTTTAGAACCGATCTTACGTAAATATTGTTTGATTCGGGGGGTCTCCTAGAATGGAATCACTTGAGAGAGATTGACACGTATTTTTATACAAGTTAGGGCCTTCTCCGGAGAGAATAACAACCCTACTCCTGTGTGTGTGGTATTGAGTGTATTCAACAATCGGAGAGAAAACTAAGACTATTACGTATGATAGCACTTGTCTTCCTCGATAGCCCTCGATAACGTGTGTACGCCTCGATTGCTCTTGTCCTTTCCTTCTCGATCACGCCTTTATATAGTCGTGAAGGAATAGCTGTTTTCCTTGTCAAGAGATGCCTCATCAAATCCAAAGAACGTGGTATCGTTTGCGAGAATCATCGGGATGGTAACTCCTTCACGCCGCTTGGCGCTACTTGTCGAGATAATGGGGTATTGCGTGTTATTATTTCGCATAATAACGGCGATATTGATCGCTTGGATTCCTTAATCAATTGGACCCACTACCAGTAGGTTTTATTGATCATAAGGTGGTCGATTAGTGACCGGTCGAGAAGAACTTACGACCATAAGGTAGTCGTAGCAAGACTTACGACTATGGGCGTAGTTGTAGAATAACTTACGATCGGGTAGTGATCGAGAAGAACTTACGACCATAAGGTAGTCGTAGCAAGACTTACGACTATGGGGGTGGTCAGTAGAAGAACTTAAGACCACCTGTAGGCTTCTCCTTGTAAATTTAAGGGTATACCAGGGATCACATGACATCATATTTACTCATAATAAGAATTATAGATAAAAGATAAAATGAGGATTATTAGATCTCGCCATCTAGCCCCCCAACTTCAAGTGAAAGTAACTTACTTGGTGAAGGAGTTGTAGATGGTCTTACGGCCACGCAGAGGGTCGTGAGAAAGACTACGAAGGAAAAACTCTTCGACATTTGTGTACTACTTGACTAGAAATATGCTTGGTCAAGAAGGTTGCTTACGACTATCAAATAGTCGTAGAGAACTCCTACGGCCACGAAGTGGTCGTAGTATGGTGATCGGAAGAAAATCATTTTCGATTGATATTTCATTTGGTTGACAAAGACTTGACCAAGAAAGTAATTTTGCTTGAGGTGTAAAAACGAACCTGATTTTCTTGAACGGACAAGCTAGAGAATCGCAAACGACTCACAAGTCTGTCTGTTGGAGTGTTTCGCCGTGGCAACCTTTGGATTGCCACGCCGCCACTTCTGCATACTGTTATAAATACTTACTGTGGGGTGAGATTTGGGCTTTACTTTTCCCCAAATCGCCTCCCGCTGCTCATCGAAGTTCTTGTCTTCACCGCCAACCCAATCGTGTCTTCTCGAAAATCTTCCTTAATCCAAAATCTCCCTTTCCGAGAGATGGCGGAAAGTTTCTGAGTGGGCTTTGAGTCGAGATGGATGCGGTGAAGATTCAAGCCTTAGTCGACGCCGGAAGATTCGAGAGAAAGTTCTTGTGAAATGGATTCGGCGTACGGCCGGACAAAGATTGTCCCGGGGAGATGGCAAATCCCCGTCTTCCAAGCATATTGTGAGTGTGGTCTTCGATTGCCTACTCATCCCTTTCTCACACTTGTACTCGAGCACTTTGGGGTGGAATTAGTGAACCTTGGTCCTAATTCCATCACTATGCTAAGTGTATTTGTGTACTTGTGTGAGGCGTACCTGGGAATTCCGGCGGGCCTCGAGCTCTTTCAATATTATTATGGAATTGCCCGGCAATCTGGAATTGCTGGAAGTTGTGGTCTGAAGCTCCATGACTGGAAGTCGAGGGAGTATATTTAGATGTTTACTAAATCTTCGTGGTCGGATGGAGGAAGAGGTGGTTTTATCGAAAATCACCCAAGAAGATAGCCTTACTGAGGAAGGTCGCCAAAAGAATTCTTCGTGGGATTCGACTCCCAAGGATGTCGTGGGATTGCCCCTATTCGAGCCATCAAGGACTTGGAGAGAGGAGGGTCACTGATGGCATGTGGTGAAGGATTTCATCACATGTCTAATTAGCTCTTTGAAGAAACGAGTACCTCCTATGTGGAGGTACACGGGGCCAAAAGACCCGACTAGGGACTACGAGGAGGGTAAGTGAATTTTTGACTTAGCTCTTGGTTTGGTCTTTCTCACAGTTGTCTAATGAATGTCTTTATCTGTTTACACAGATCTTTCACAGGCAGAGATTAATGTTCGAGTCAAACTCATTTGTGAGAAGTCTCCGCCACTCAGAGTGGCGGTTCCTCAAATCCTTGCGGTTTTATCTGTAGAGGAAAAGATAGAGCGCCTAAAGGTAATCAAGAGTTGATTTTATCCTTAGGACTTCATAGTCGTAGAAAGAACTTAAGACTAGGTAGTGATTGTAGAAAATCTTACGATCAAGGAAATGTCGTAGAAAAACTTACGACTGAGTAGTGATCGTAGAAGATCTTACGATCGAGGAAACGTCATAGAAAAACTTACGACTGGATACTGGTCGTAGAAAATCTTACGACCATCAAGAATTCTTCCTTCGCATTTTACAGTAAAGTAGGTATGGAAAACCATCAGACAACGAAGAGGTCAAACTGATAACCATCGGTGCGAGGATAACAACGGACAAAGGTTTTGTTCCTCCGACTAAGAAAGCCGACGCGAAAGTCGCCGACAAGGAGGAGCAAGCTCGAAGTTTTTATTTCGACCAGATCCTCGCAGTTCTGGCGCAGATACTGGCAGCAACAGGCCGAGGTTGAAGCTTGTTGCCGAGGAGGCCGGCAAATCGAACCTCTTAGGCGCAAAGCCCGCATAGGCCAAGGTACCTTTTATTATGACAAGAAAACTTTTCGCATTTACGCCACTCCTAGTTTTGTCAAGCAACTAGAAAAGGAGAACCGTAAGGACTTTATGTCTTTTTGTAAAGGACAATGCCGATCCAAGCAGAGCCACAGATTGAGGTGTAGCGCTGCTTTGGAGTGGTTGAGACTAATCTCACCATCCGGAAAGTCGAGACCGTGAGAGATGGTTCTGTTCAAGATCCACGACAGACGCGTGGTCGTGGCCGAGCCCATTCTTCAACTTGAACTCCACCGCACGTGGTCGCAGAGAAAGAAGTCAAGAAATCTTCCGCTGGGAAGATGACTCCTAAGTTCTCGGTTAGGTCCAGTGCGCGAGGTATGTGAAACAAACTAAAGTGTAAGAATAGCATTTACCTTTCGCCACAATCTCGACTTGCTTTCCTTTTGTTGATTTTAGCTGACTCCTTCAAATTTCGAGGACGCTTCTATTGAGAAGCCCTTGCCACCTTCCGGCGGATGGAGAGATGATTATGAAGTGGTCGGAGGATCATCCACACTGTAGTGGAGGAAGTCGTGGTTTTGAAGTGGTTACACAACCATCGAGGTAGTAGCTTCGACCATCGAGTAGTAGCTCGACCAGCTGAGGTGGTCGGGAGACAAGCAGAGGCAAATGAGAAGCCTCTGGCCTAGGTGGTGATGGACTCACCACCGCGTGGGAAGGAAATCGTTGCAGACGCCGTTCCTCCGGTACCCAAAGAGAAACTGCAGCATGTAATCAAGACGAGGAGTATTTCAACTTCAGGCCGATTTCTTGGGCTCGCTTCCATCGTGGGTCTTCGCTTAGATCTCGCGACGAGTCTCTCATCCCAAAGATATTCCCAACAGAGGGAAAACTTTTGACAATGAGCATCTCGAGAAGGTTTGGTGGGATCAAGTCGCGAAGATAGACGAAAGTCAAGAGTCCAACGTTGGTTTACTCGATGTTTGTTTCGATTAGACTATGAATGTAAGTATTTATGATACTTATATGTGGCCTTCCCTTGCTTCATTGTCTTTCTTTTTGCGAAAGCTCGAACAAATTGCCATCACAGAATATCACCGACAACTTATAGAGCTACGATAGGAAAAAGCGAACTCTACGTAACATGCGAGAGGTGGTAAGTTACCGTTATTCGTAGTCGCTTTAGGGTTTGACTACTTATACAAGCTTATGAGGTTTGTCGTGGAAAAACTCACGACTAGGTGCTAGTCGTAGAAAGACTTCACGACTAGTTGAATAGTGTTCATGTCTACTTTTAACCTTACAAAAGTTAAATAGCTTACTTAAAAAACCACTGGCCGCTCGCCGATTATGAAAAAGAGGAGTCGAGAAAACTAGGGAAAAGGTAGGAGACTTCTTGAAGAAGCTTCAAGAGGCTAACTCTACTGGTTCCGTAAAAGTGTAGGAAGAGCTAAACAAAGAAGTCTTGAACTTAAGATCGCTGCTTATGTTGTTGATCTTTACCTAATCTTGCTTCTTTTAAAAAAGAAGACAATGAGAAAGCTTCAAAATGAAGTCAAAGATAAAACTTTGGTTATTCACGAGATTTCTCGTATAGCCAAAGATAAAGATCAAGAAATTGAGAGGCTGAGATCTCGACGAGCAGGTAAGCAATTCTTTACCTGTAGTCCTTTACGAGTTCTTTTCCTTTTCTAACTCCCATTTCTTTTTTAGAAATTGAGCTCGAATTGGGAAGGCTCGAAACTAGGGATCAGGAAAAAACCTTGATCCTTGACGAGACTGTCCGCATTGCCAAGGAAAATGCAAAGGACATCAAATTATGGGAGGAGCGGCATGCTGAGACCATTGCTTCCCATAATGAAGAAATCAAGAAATTAGATTCTCAACTAGTAGGTAAGGATTTCTTTTACCTATGATTATTTTTGTTTTTTCTTCTTCTAGGAGTTTATTTTTGCTTGACCAAATTTTATTCTTTTCGAGCAAGTGGTGAAAATAAACAACTCCATGAGGCTTCGACTCATAACCAACAGGAGATGAAGTCGATGAAGATTAATCTTCAAGGCAACATCACGCTCCTGAACAATATACTTGGTGAGCTATGTAGTGAGGGAAAAACTCCTCAAGACGATACGATAACTGCTCACATAAGTATTATTGGGGAACAAGTTGGGACTTTACAAGAATTGGTGACCACTCTGAAGGCCAACCAAGCTAAGTCAATCAAGGAGGCAGTCGAAGGTGCAGTAAGTTATGCATTGGCAAACTTAAAGCTCATGACCAAATTTTAATGTACAACTAATCGAAGTCGACTTCGATCGCCTCCGAGGCGAAAGCAAGTCGCCTCGATGGAAGAAATGCAACGATTAAGAAGGTCTCGGAGGAGATCTGATGGGCTCTCTCTCTTCTTGAGTAGTTCATAAAAACACCTGAAAAACAAGCTTTTGTTGATGTATTATATAATCCATCTTGTTTCACGCAAACCATCTTGTCGAGTAGTTAGTAACTCAAAAGATAATTAACAAAAGAAAGACTAAGAATTGAAGTCAAATTAATAACTTTATCCTAGCCCGATTATTTGCTTAGTTTGTTTAGACAAACTAAGTAAATAGTGTTAAAAACTTCACAAACAGAGAGGTTTGGTTAACTTGTAGTTTTTGGTCACGATTGTCATGCATTTGGTCGAAAAAGTGGCAACGAATCGACACTAGAAAGTTCCTTCTAGTGGGCAAGGGGACCACGCAGAGAGGAAAGGCTTCAACAGGGTAATGTTACCATCTCCACGGTTTAATCAAATCGAGAAGCGGCAACTTGAGTTAAGCAAACGTCTAGAGGACTTTAAAAATTCGTTCAACCTTCCTTGGTGGATGCGATAAGTCTGTTCTGGTAGCAAAAGTAGGAAATTGAACAATGCTAGGAAGTTCTTTCTAGTGGCGGGGACCACGTGCAGAGAGGAAAAACTTCAACTAGATGTGTTTCTTCCTCCGACCAGTTGAGACGGATCGAGTACACCAAAGGCGATTGAATAAATCTAAGAAAGTGCACTCTGCTTAGAGTATTTTTCAAAATAACTGAAGAAATAAGCTAAGGTGAAAAGAGTGGCTTTAAAAAATATTTCACCAAATAGAACCCAGTTCTTTGTATTGACCAAGCAAAAGTGAGTAACGAGTCGACGCTAGGAAGTTCCTTCTAGTGGGCGGGACCACGTGCAGAGAGGAGAGGCCGACTAGGTGATGTTACTCCTTTCGACCAAGTAAAGTAAAAAACGGAGTGTTTGGAATGTAGTCGAAAGATTATGAAAGCACTACTCAAAAGTAAGACAATAGAAGTAGAAAGAACCTAAGTCTTTATTGTCTCAGAATGGTTGGTTACACATAAAACTTTGCGAATCGGGTCGATGTTCCAAGAATTGAGAGAACACCGGTCGCCTTCCATTGCCAATCGTGATCGACCTCAGACGAGTAACCCGACCACCGTAAGGACCTTCCCACTTGGGAGAAAGTTTGTTCCGATTAGACTTGGATTGCAGAGCCTCAATGCCAAGTCACCCTACAAAGAAGGTGCGAGGTTGGACCTTCGATCGTAGTATTCTGCCACAGGCTTGTTAGTAGACTACTGAACGGATTAAGGCCTGATTTCTCCTTTCTTCGAGTAGGTTAATGTCATCCGCTCGAAGTTGTTCTTGGTTGGAGTCATTGAAAGTTTACTCGTGTTGGCCCGTGTCTTTAGTTCCGAGGAAGCATGGATTCATTCAAGACCGTAAAAAGGGTGTTTCACCAGAGTCTGACTAGTAGCCGCATTTAACTACCCATAATACGGAGGGTAATTCTTGTACCCAAGCCTCCGGCGCTTGATGAGCTGGTCAAGACTCGGTTTTAATTCTCGCATTTTTGGCCGTTCGACGCTCGAACGCCCCATTGCTTGGGGGATGGGCCACGTAGCATAACATAACTTGGTACCCAACTCGCCAAAATTTCTGAAATTTTGCGCTTAAAATTGCTTACCATTATCTATAATTATTCGACTCGAGCACTCCAAATCGGTAATTACGATCTCATCATGAACCGCTTTTCTTTGCTTCCGTTGTTATCCTAAGCATCACGTGTTAAACTTCGATCCATTTTGTGAACATATCAATAGCCACAAAAGGAACTGAAAAACCTCCACGGAGCCTTGAGGAACGGTCCTAGGATATCGAGACCCTGTGTCGCAAAAGGACAAGACAGAGGTATCGTTTGTAATGCTTGAGCTGTTTGGTGTATTTTCCTGCTATGAAATTGGCATCGAACACACTTTTTAACCAACTCTTTAGCATCGTACAGGGCTGTTGGTCAGTAAAAACCTTATTGAAAGGCCTTACCGACCAGCGTTCTGTAGGAAGCATGATTTCCATAGATACCACCGTGTATGTCGTGAAGGAGTGTTAATCCTTCGCTCTGCGGAATGCACCACATGAGCACCCCTTAAGTACCTTGTTTATAGAGGACTCCTTCAACCAAAGTATACATTTTGGCTTTTTGGGATAAGCGATCTGCCTTGGGATCGTCTTCGGGTACGGAACCCTTCTGAAGATACTCATAGATGGGAGCCATCTAGGTATTCTCGTATTCTAGAGAGGCCGTCTCAATAGGAGGTGTCTCTGGTTCGTCGATCGGGACTACTTACGAGTTGTTCCAAGAAGACTCCTTTTGGTACTACAGATCGAAGAAGCTATTCGAGCAAGTCGGGTCATGCGAGGAAATTATCCTTTCGAGGATGAATTGTGCCTCAAACCTAAAAATGCTTTTATAGCTTACACTTCTCGATAAGTACCGAGACATTGTCGAGGTTAGAGCACCGGTACTTTTTTCCGACTTGATTCATGACTAGTTGAGAGTCTCCCCTCACGAAAGTGAGTCGGCGAATCGAGATCGCTTCATGACTGTGTATGCCGGCTAGCAAACCTTCATATTCCGCCACGTTGTTAGTGGCATGAAAGTTTAATTGTATGGCATACTTTAAGGTCTCTCCGGTAGGAGATACTAAGACCACCCCAGCCCTCGAGCCACTTAAAGTAAGCGACCCGTCAAAGTAAAACTTCACCAACGTAGTAAACCTGCTTGTTGCACGCCACGCTCTATGACTAATCTTGCGCTTCTATCGCTGTGGGCGAAAGCGTAACTAGGTAAATTAAGAGTGTTTCTTTTGGCCTCGGAGAAACCGTAATAAGAGTACTCGTAAGATACCTCTTGACATCCTCAAAGGCAGCGCTTGCTTCGTTCGACCACTCAAAACCTTCGTGTTTTCTTAGAAGTTTAAAGAAAGGTAGTCCCTTTCTCTCATAGTCGTATGATGAAACGACTTAAAGCCACCATGCACCCCGTGAGTTTCGGACTTTTTCTTTATGGTTGGGCGATTTGGAGAATGGCCTTTATCTTTTCGATTTGCTTCGATTCCCCGTATAGATACTAGGAATCCAAGCAATTTTCCTGAAGAGATTCCGAACACACACTTCTCATGATTGAGTTTTAAGCGATGTTTCTGAGGTTGTCGAATGTTTCTTGTAGGTCAGTGATATGATTAAGTCTCTTCATGCTTTTAACAACTAGATCATCAACATAGGCCTCGTGTTTCGCCTAGTTGAGATGAAAAAGTCGATTGCATCAAGCGTTGAAAAGAAGCTACCGCATTTTTAGACCAAATGGCATTTTGACATAGCAAAATATACCAAATGGTGTAATAAACGCGGTCTTTTCTTCATCGCCTAGACACATATTGATCTGTGGTATCCGAATATGCATCTAAAAACTTAACATTTCACAACCTGCAAAGAGAATCAACCAACCGATCGTCTGAGGTAAAGGAAAATCATCTTTTGGACAAGCTTTATTAAGATCGCTGAAGTCTACGCATACGCCCATTTGCCGTTTGACTTCCTAACCATTACAGGATTAGCCAAGCACTCTGCGTGGTTGACTTCTCTTATAAAGCTTATCCAATTCTGATTTAATAGCATCTCGTCGATCAGGGGCAAATCTCCATAATTTTTGTTTTACGGGTACTTTATCAGGCCGTAAAGCTAGCATGTGCTCGATCACTTTCCTGGGGACTCTGGGCATGTCGGATGCTTGCCACACGAAGACATCTGCATTAGCTCTGAGGAAAGTGATGAGGGCCTCTTCCTACTTGGGGTCGGGTATCCCGTCTGAATCAGCCTTCGAGGGCTCTCTCGAGTCCGTGAGGAACCTCTTTGACCTTGTCGCTCGACTTTGGTGTAGCTTTTAGGCTTCACTTGTCTGGTCGAAGGTCGATTTTTCTTCTCGAGTTGGTATTTGTCCAACCATCTCGAGGGATCGACGATCGCAGTATGCGCCATCTTCTTGTCACAATGAATTGTGATTACTCTTTGGGACTGCATCTTAATACATTGATACCGTAATGAGTAGCCATTAAGAATTTTGCCAAAGTTGGTCGTCCGAGTATGGCGTTATATGCCGTGTCGAAATCGAACCACATCAAAGGAGATTTTCTTCGTCACGAAATTACTTGATGAACCAAATGTTAAAGGAAGAGAAACTTGGCCAATAGGTTTGGTTGAAGACCCCTGATGCGATCCCATGAAAAGAGTATCGTCGGTCTTACCTTAGTCTTGGGTACTTGCATCGTCAGGGGCACCTCGTAAACAAGATGTTTATCGAGCCGCCACCATCAACCAAAACTCGATTGACCAAAATTGTTGATGGTGGGTTCGACCACGATCGGATATCGACTGGTCGAGTCGAAGGAATCGGGCGATCACCCTTCTCAAGGAGATGGTGACTTCGACCACTTTGGTAATTTATTGACGAGAGGAGGATCTATGGAGTTTACCTCACGCTCGGTAGCTTTAAGTCGTCGCTTTGATTCATATGCCGATGATCCCCAGAGATGTATTCGACGGATGTTGCGGATCCCGAATGGCATCTCCTCATCGTCAGATGATGACTTATGACCACTCGCTTGTCCTACTCCGCCGAGAGTGGGAAGTGGTCCTTGTCGTTGTAGTAGTCCTCGAGCTTTCGTTGGAAGACCCGGTAGCTATGAAGGTCATGTCCTTCCTTTTATGGAAAGGACACCACCTAGGCTTATCGTTCTTCGATTGGGGCGCTTACCTTTGCCTCGGTGGGAGCGGCTTGGAGGTGCGTGGTTTCTTTATCATTTACTGATAAGACCTCCTCGGAACCCGGCTTGGAGTTTTGACCCTTCGCCTTGTTCTTGGACTTTTTGCTTTCTTATCCTTCTTCTTACCAACTTCACCGCTCTCGAGAGGTATTGTCTTCTCGATCGATTGTGTTGTTCCACTCGACCGCCTCGTAGCGTTAGCATATCGATCGCCATCTCAAAGAGTTCGGCGACAAGAGTTGGAGGATTCAAAGCGATATATTCTGTTATCCTTCTACTACGGACTCCTTGCTTGAAAGACATGATGACAGATGAGTCGAAACTTCCTAATTGAATTACGAACTCCGACTAAAGCGCTTTGATGAATTGGCGCAAAGTTTCATGGTCGCCGCTTCATCCGGCAGTAAGTCGTCCTCCTTCCAAAGCGATTGTGTGCCTTGGAAGTTCGCCAAGAGAAGGTCGCAGAGGTGTTGCTAAGAATAGATCGACTCGAGTAGTTAATTCAGTAACCACGATCGAGCGGACCCTTCGAGCACAGTTGGAAGGTAATTCGCCATTACATGCTCTCCTCCTGCCGCTTTCGGACAAATTGTTGTATAGATTTGAAGGAACTCGATGAGATTTTGGGATCCATCGAATTCTCCATGTTCACCGGGTCGAAAACGGGTGGCTAAATAACGGCGAGGTCGCGAAAATGCCCGACACCGTAATAACTTCTTGATGCCTCTTCGCGGAAAGAAGGGTTGATATCACCAGGTGGTCGATTCGACGATACCCAAGAATAAAGTTGACCCGACCTGCATAGGTCTCGGTCCCACGAGGGGAATACTCTCGAGTCCATCTCTTCGCAGATTTCACGCCGGAATGGTGAGCGATCACCTCTCGAAGAGCTTGTTGATCATCACCATTCGAAAGACATTTCTCCGAGTAGGAGATCGATCACGACTTGCTGCTATTGCCGATTTCTCCGCGAGTGATATGTTTGATCAATCTGTAGCATTCAAGAAGTTGTATTGCTACGACTTCTCAATGATGTCGGCGAGGTGCTTCTAGTCTTGCCATCATGGTCAAAGCCTTTGTGCGATCTTTTTCAACGAAGAGGTCGAGTCTCGGCCGCCAGGCGAGCTCTTCAAGAGGGTTCTCGAGCAAGTCGTTGATGTGCTGGAGTTCTTGAGCTTCCTCTGATTGATATTGGATGCGCCCAGGTAGATTTTTCTGGGCTGCAATCTTCTTTCGCCGAATAGTTTCAAGATCTTCCATATCAGATTCTTGAGGATCTCAATGGAGTCTTGGAGTATGTCGAGGATTTCTTGCGCACATCAAGGTGTTGGTCATGTCTGTTATCGGTGGTGCCCTTGCCATTGCCACGGGGGGGCGCAAAGCGTGATCTTCGGGAGTGTCCCTAGCTCGGTCTCTAGAAGAGTGACCTTGATCTGAGGGAAGGACTAAGACCAACCGCTGATGATTCTCACTTGCGCCGAGGCCTCCCCACTCGAGGAGTAGTCGAGAGACACCATCTCGGCGACTTGGAGTAATCCCTCCGTAGGGAACTCAGGTTATAATCGCTCCATCCGCAGGTGTGATTCATGGAGAGATGGTCAATTTGCAGGAAAAGCATGCTTGATCGCTCTCTCGGGTCACCGAGAGAGAGGACCACTGAGATGCCGTGAGTCCACGAATTGTGGCTTCCGAACTTGTCTCACCAAGTCGGACCGCTTTAGGGGACTCTTGACATTTGGAGAAAAACTCGTCATGTTGTGAGTCCGCTGGGTGTAAACTGGTCGGATTGACCCTTGTCCTTTGAGAGGATTGATTCCTCTGTTGGACATCTTGTTGGGGGGATAGAGATCCTCCTCAACTCCATTAGTGGCATGGTCTCCTCGAATCTGCGGAAAAGATCCTCAGGAGGCAAGAACACCATCGATGAATCGATACGGTTCAGAATCGAAAGCCGCATCCATGTCGACGTCTGCACAATCTGCCAAGTCAAACCAGTTCTCCTCGTTTCATTCTCCGCCATGAGTGCATGAGATTTGGGAAAAGAGAGCATGTTGACAAGAGATTAGGGAAGATCCCCACGGCGACGCTAACCAACCGGTGTTTTTGAACCGATCTTACGTAAAGATTGTTTGATTCGGGGGGTCTCCTAGAATGGAATCACGTAGAGAGATTGACACGGGTATTTTTATACAGGTCCAGGCCTTCTCCGGAGAGAATAACAACCCTACTCCTGTGTGTGTATGGTATTGAGTGTATTATGAACAATCAGGAGAAAAACTAAGACTATTACAGATGATAGCACTTGTCTTCCTGATAGCCCTCGATAACGTATGTGTACGCCTCGATTGCTCTTGTCCTTTCCCTTCTCTGATCGCTGCCTTTATATAGTCGTGAAGGAATAGCCGTTTTCCCCTGCTGAAGGGACGCCTCATCAAATCCAGTAACGAGCGCATGTTTGCAGTAATCATCGGGATGGTAACTCCTTCACGCCGTTTGGCAGTTACTTGTTAGAGATAATTGGGTATGGCGTGTTATTATTTCGCATAATAACAACAGATGTTGATCGCTTGGATTCCTTAATCAATTGGACCCACTACCAGTAGGTTTTATTGATCATAAGGTGGTCGACGAATTGACCTAGTCGAGAAGAACTTACGATCATAAGGTAGCCGTGAGTAAGACTTACGACTATAGGGTAGTTGTAGAATAACTTACGACCGGTAGTGATCGAGAAGAACTTACGACTATAAGGTAGTCGAAAGCAAGACTTACGACTATGGGGGTGGTCGAGAAGAACTTAAGACCACCGTAGGCTTCTCCTTGTAAATTTAAGGGTATACCCGGGACCACATGACATCATATTTACTCATAATAAGTATTATAGATAAAAGATAAAATGAGGATTATTGGATCTCGTCACCCATCTTGTCACATGCCGACAAACACTTAGTTCCCAATCCCTTTGTTAGACAATCGCTATTTGTTCTCGGAGGTTATATGACTCAACTTCAAGGTACCCTCGTCAAGTCTCTCTTTGATGAAGAACCGATCCATCTCTACATGCTTCATTCGGTCGTGCTGAGCTGGATTATTTGCAATGTTGATTGCTGACTGGTTATCACACCAAAGCTTTAATGGTCCACCTTTTAGTAACCTCAACTCCGATAGGAGACCTCTCATCCATAGCATTTCACACAAGTATATTGCCATGGATCTATATTCTGCCTTGGCTGTTGATCTGGACACCACTTATTGCTTCTTGCTCCTCCAAGATACTAAATTTTCCCCCACAAAGACACAATACCCTGATGTTGATCTCCAATCATCAAGGTAGTTAGTCCAATCAGCATCACAGTAGCCATCAACGTCCAGGTGATCATTTCTTTTGAACCATAGGCCTTTTCTAGGACTTCCCTTTAAATATCGTAGAATTTGATGAGCTGCTTCTAGATGTCCACTCCTAGGGTCATGCATATAGCGACTCACAACGCTTACTGCATAGGAGATGTCAAGCCTTGTGTGACACAAGTAAATAAGATGACCAACAAGCCTCTGGTAGCTCTCCTTATCAACTGGATCTCCTGACTAAGCACACAGTTTATGGTCTTGATCAACTGGGGTCATTGCAGCTCGGCATCCTAGCATTCCCGTATCACTAAGAAGATCCAAGACATACTTCCACTGTGAGAGAACTATCCCTTTAGGGGACCTCGCAATTTCAATGCCCAAGAAATACCTCAGCTGGCCTAGATTCTTAACCTCAAACTCCTTGCTCAATCTTTGCTTCAGTCACGACATCTCAAAAGTATCATCTCCTGTAATGACAATGTCATCCACATATACCGCAAGGATTGTGGTGTGACCCTCTAAGTGATGATAGAACAAAGTGTGATCCCTATTACACTACCTGTAGCCCATACCACACATAGCACGACGAAATCAATCAAACCATGCTCTTGGAGATTGTTTAAGCCCATACAATGACTTTCTCAACCTACAGACTTTCCCCTTACTATGAGGTGTACCACAACCAGGTGGAATCTCCATGTAAACCTCCTCCTGAAGATCACCATGTAAGAATGCATTATTGATGTACTCGACTTCGACTTACGCAGGTTGTAGGGATGAGTCGCTTCTAGTAAAGTCTTTGCCCCGGAAGAAGACGCCGCTTGCTTTGATAGAAGATATCAAGGAAGAACGAGAGAAGTTCAGAGGGCAATAGAATAGCAATTGGAAGGCAAAGAATATTTCTTTCTTAGTTTCCGAGTACATAGTTACAAGCTCCTTTTAAAGAGTTAAATATGTAATCCCGATTCGTACTAAACTCTGTTGTAAGACAAATCAGAACCTATTTGGAAAGTCTCACGTTCTCATCTATTGCCATAAGCGCCATAAAGTTCTGCTGGTTGATTCGAATTGCACGGAACGATCACCACGCACCTTTGCTCGATCATCACCACTTCGATACTGCGCTGATAATGTTGTCCCAATAAGAGTCCACAACATTTCTCCCCCCTGGACAAACAGCTCGTCCTCGGGTTGAAATTCTGGATAAACTTGTTGAAATTGAGTTAGTGGTTCCCATGTAGCTTCTACTGCTGTCTGACCATGCCAATGCACAAGTAATTCCCACTGATCTCGATGGAGACTAGATTGTAGAATTTTCACTGGTGTTTGAATCACTCGGTTGTGCAGGATAGGAGGCAAGACTGACAGTTCGTCAGGAGGGTTTCCATGAAAACGCTTGAGTAAGCCAACATGAAACACATCGTGAATTCGAGTACCAATCGGTAGTTTCAATCGATAAGCCACCTTACCAATGCGTTCCAAAATCTGAAATGGTCCATAATAGCGAGGAGCTAATTTGGAATACTTTCGATCAGTAATAGAGAGTGCTTGATGATGCTGCAATCGTAACCAAACCTAATCAGCAACTTGAAATTCGATATCCTGATGAGTAATGTCATGCTGATCTTTCATGTGCTGTTTGGCTAAATGTAAACGGTCTTGAATTTCAACCAAAAACTCATCTCGATCGATCAAAGACTGATCCACTACCTCCACCTTAGCCATTCTAGGTTCATATGATTTAATTGAGGGAGGCTCCCAACCATAGAACACACGAAAAGGACTAGTTGAGTATTCGTTGATA
>JAYEVD010000118.1:0-69032 GCA_036346405.1 Phyllostachys edulis
ATTCTCATTGAGTTTGAGATATGGATTTATCATCTAGTACTACAGACCATTTCCCTTCCTTCTTGATGGTTAATCTCCAATTTTTCAAGTGTTGAGAAAGTTGAATTTGTCTTGATATATCAATCACATCCTAAAACCATGTCATAGTTTTTTGGATTTGGATCAGGAATGAGTTGCAAAAGGCATCCATTGATGCTATATTCACAGTTGATACATGAGACCACTGTTAAAATAGTACCTCACGTACTTCACTTTCATCAAGTTATTACATGATCTTGCAACTTGTTTTAGAAGCAAACCTCAAGTCAATGAAAGTGTGAGTGTTGCCACTATCAACAAGTGCTATTCCTCTTCTTCCCCTATTATGACCTCTAGTGTATGGTAGAGATTCGAGAATAACCTTGAATTGCAGATGAAATTCATATGCATCAACTGCTCTTGAGGTTCCTTTTCTTCTCATTACACTCATTAGCTTCCTGCGGTTCCTCTCAGATTCAACATTAGAAATTGTGCTCTCTTGGGTTGAAACCATCAAGTTTACATTAAAGAAATTGCTTGCATTTGTGGCCAATGAACCATTTATCACCACAATATCTACAAATTCCTGGTATAAATGGAGTAATTAGGTTTAGTTCCCACTTCTTTCTTGAAAATTACGCACATCTTGGACTTTGTTCTTAAATTTGAATTTGCATTATCTACTCTTTTGATATTCCCCAGGCTGGTCATTCCCCACCTAGCCCTGCTCCGCTCCTTTTCCATATCCTTTGCCATCCATATCTCTTCACATAGTATTTGTGGCTTCAATGGCTAGATAGTGTAATGTCATCTCGATCCATTAATGAAGCATTTAACGAAAAAATTGACGGTAAAGGATTTTCACCTTTGTATCATGACCATCAATTCCTCAAATGTCGATCAATGTAATCGAAAATGTTGAGGTTGTATTGCTTCAAGAGTGAGGTATTCCGACACTTCATAAGCGATGTCTTGAGCTCGGTCAAAACCATTGACAAAAGACTTGCCAAGGAGGGGATTCACAATAGCCCGATACTCTGATCAGTTATCAGCCCTACCTCCCATATACATCTGAGCTAGGTCGAATTGGCTTCATCTGAACACTAGCCATAGCAAAATGTCTCTATCTGCCTGATCCACTTCCAGGATGACTGCCATCAAACCGAGGAAACTCAATTCTAGGACCCTTAGCAATTGACTTGTAAAGTTAGTTGATCCTATCGGTCCTGGATCAGGTTCCATTGTTCTCAAAGTGAGAATCTTGAGTAAAGTTCCGTGGTTCAAGGTGGGTGAAGCTGGAGGCGGAGATGTGTTTTTGACCCCGGCTCAAAGGAGTCAGAGACGCCCCTGCTGAGTATGATAATAATTCCTTCATCGCTGTTGCTATTAAGATTTATCCCTTGCGTCATGGAGGTGGCCGGATTCTCGACCTACCTCTTCTCATAGCCTCTAACCCCAGATCCCGAACTCGGCTCTGGGTTCTGGCTGGGCTTTTGTCGCTGCGCATTCACCGATCCTGAGTTTCTCGGCAAAGTTGAAGCCGAAGCAGTATATACCTTGCAATATATTCAATCCTATTCATCTCAGAGTCGTGATACCCGTGACTTGATTTTGCAACTCGCCAGCATGTTGTTGCAGTGACTCTACTTTACTTTAGGCCTCCATGGTTTCTTGCCTCACCGCAATCAATTCGATGCATCGCTTCAGATCCGTTGCTTAGTCATCTTCCTTTGAAAGTCCAAAACTAAATCGCCAAGAACTTGTAGAAGAACAAATCCAAAATCTTGCCTTGTTCTTGATCTCTCGCCGAAGGATCTCAATATACCAGGATTTTATGTTGATCGAATCACCAACCTCGATGCTTTAGACTTAATCGACGCCAAGGATGAGCTTGCTCGATACCTTTTGTCGATCCTCTCACGAACTCGAACGTTACTTTTGGTTCAAGAACCGAGTGTGAGGGAAAGTGTATATGCTAATGCTAAATTAAAGTAAGATTAGGTTTGCATAATGATTCGATGTCGCTTTCATTGATTAACTCGCTTATATAGTCTACAAGCAGTAAAGATGAAAAGTAAGATTCAAAGAAAAACCAAACTGTTATCCCATTACAAAGCTTCAGAAAGAAAACTCAATTACAGGAATAGTAATATCACCAAGTATTAGCCGTTGATCTGAAACTTTAAAGGGTATCTTCCCATCTCGAACCATTCATTCTCATTAACTCTCACACTACTTCTTCAACCTTCGTAATCAAGCTCATTATTTTTCAGCAATTCTGGCCTGGCGCTTCGACATTGAGGTCGCAGGTAGTCGGGCGCCTTCGTGTGCTCCAGAACTTAACGCTGCAAGCTGCCGTGAGCGGTGTCCGCCACCGTTCGCCGAATCGCAAACTCGATGACGCATTTTCCCGCCAATGCACTTCTAATGTAGTGATAGCGTATCAATGTGTTTGCTCCAATCATGATAGACGGATTCTTGCACAAAGAGATATGGATTTGTTGTCAACCTTCAACCGCTGCTCGCTCACGGCCGATTATAAATGTCAACAGCGCGGCAAGCCAAATTCTCGCATGACACGGGTTGCGCAAGATACCGCCTTCGCACTAAGAGAGAGCCACCACTTTGTTTC
Source organism: Phyllostachys edulis (assembly GCA_036346405.1). Taxonomy (NCBI): domain Eukaryota; kingdom Viridiplantae; phylum Streptophyta; class Magnoliopsida; order Poales; family Poaceae; genus Phyllostachys; species Phyllostachys edulis. The sequence goes on from JAYEVD010000118.1 coordinate 2,651, forward strand.
GCGGATCGCCAAGTAATTGCCTGCCAGGAAGAAGAGCACTCGCTGTAATCTTTGCGATCATCAACGCCACGCCATGTCATCGCCACTATAGCCGCAGTACCGTGGTTTCTCCTTGGTCCGCCTCAAATTTGCACCCAAAATTTAGTGTCCTGCCGATGTAACGCAGCAAATGCTTCACCGCCAGATATCGCTTCTTCCTCGATCTCCATAAAGCGACTCACATATCCAATCGTAAGTGATGTTCGGGCAGGTGTGTCAACACTCAGTCGCCGATGATGTTCGACATCGCCGCATCATCCATCGGGGGCCGGTGGTGCTCGCTGCTCAATTTGAGCCGCTTCCATCCAAGACTGGCTCGACAGACAGGCCGCCTTGCCGCCATGCCGCCCGCTTCTCCAAAATCTTCCGGGCGACGCAGCTCGCGACGCACCGCCGTGGTGATGCCGCCCGTCCCGACTCGCTTAACCTCGATCCCAAGATAATAATCTTTAGGAGGCCGAGATCACTCATCTTGAACAAGTCAGGCATCTCTTCCTGAACTTGCGGATTTCCTTTACGTACCACGCCCACGGTGATGACCAAATCGTCCCACGATACTCCCACGAGCAACCGGAGTCAGTCAGAGCAACGCCGCCGCATACATGGCGTGATCCGAGGCTTCACCGAAGCCGAGTCGATGCGCAGCCCTCATCCAATTGGAAGCCGTTCGCGCCGAGGGCTGGTTCGGCGAGCCCATACAGGCCTTCTTCAATTTTAGCACCTTGTGTTTCTCCTTGTCACGCACAAAGCCCGGCGGTTAAGCGCGAGACGACCTGATACCGCTCAGAACCACTCGCATAGCCGTTCTGAGAACGCTGCCTTCACATCCATGTGGTGGACCTCCCATTCTCCGACGCAGCCCATACCATCAAAGCAAAGAAAAGAATCGTGATAGAGTCCATGCGAGCAACCGCGCCAAGAAGACCTCTCGGTCGATGCTCGTGTCAGCAGACGCACCGCACTTTAGCGACGGCGCCTTTGTGTCACACGATGTTGCCGCGCCATCCCGCTTCACCTTGTACACCCACTTGAGGCCGATCGGGCGACAATCCGCATGGGGATCAACCAGCCCCATGTCCGATTCTCTTCAATCGATTCAATCTCGATCCGATCGCGCCGCTCCAAGGATGAGCTCGCTCACTTGAAAGAGGCCTGGTTCCTCAGGAGGCGGAGCAACAGCAAAGTGTCCCTGTTGGGAGATGAGCGCACCGCGCCAAGTTAGCACAGGCAGCGCCGGTCCGATGATGTTGTCGGTGCGAAGCGGATCGACGGCGGCCGTCATCTTGGTTGGCATCGAGGGCCTCCTTGCATCCTGCTGAGGAGGCGGGCGACTCGACATCAGCACATTCGCGGGCGCAGGCAAAGACGCCTGGAGTCGTGTGTTCACGGCACACGCCTAGGTGCGTGGCGAGGTTCGCCGAGGTCGACGAGCGGATTGGGCAATGGGTGGCGAGTGTGCGTACCCATGCGCCCGAAGTTGGGATCTCCACAGCGCCTATGACAACAACGCGGAGTATTCCACAATGAACGGATCAACGCAAAGGTAATACCTTGTTCGCCGCCGCGAGCCCCAGCCCCACTGGGCTTGTTCGTCAAGATGACATCTTCGCACGCACCCGCTGTTCGCTGGGCGCGAGTGCTTATGATGTTATGTGGTTGGCGTGGCTTTCTCCTCCTTTTCTCCCATGCGCTTCATCTTGGCTATTCGATGCATTTCAACAGCTTTGATGATATTATGGAATGTGTTTTCGATTAGTTTTGAATGGCCGGCGCTTTAACAATAATTTTGTCGATACCACGCTGTTACGCACAAGGCCGTATGTATGGGTGGATGGATGACGAGCGCGAGGCGGTGATGGTAGGCATGTACGCGCTGGTGTTTGATTGGTGAGAAAGGGTCGGGCGTATAAGAGAAACCGCCCAGCTTGCTGGCCAAAGTACGCTTGCTGGCGCTACAGCCACGCCTGGCGCTATGCTCATTGCCATTCGCTCACAGGAAGTGCTTATGCCGTTATGCTTGCCTTTTCTCCTTTTCTCCCTCAAGGCTTCCATCTTGGCTATTCGATGCATTTGAACAGTTTGATGATATTATGGAATGTGTTTTCGATTAGTTTTGAATGGCCGACAATCTCGGAACAATAATTTTGTCGGATTTGCTATTTCTAAGTCGTCTGAAATTTTCTCAAGTTTAAGTCAATTATTGTTACCACTGAATTTGTGTGTAGAGATTAATATATCATATGATTGGATATTGATCCAATAGATAAAACATGTGACTTATGCTTAAAAATTTCACCACCTTACTTAATAGACAATCCTAATTTTGTTTTAGGACAACATATAATGATTTTGAGACATCGATTTGGAACATACTAGTAGTGTTAGCATGTTGTTACTCTTCATGTCTTTCTACAACCGAAAAAATTCGATTACCATGTTGTCAATCGGCAGGTAGGGGTGGAAAAAAGCTTAGTTAGCGGCTCGTTGGCTCGGTTCAAAATTACTCCAATTAAACTCAAGTATTTGATCAAATATTGAAATTAGTCAATTTCGAATGAAATTCGATTTCACCTCGCTCCTGCCGATTTCGCCGACTTTCAGCTTTCAGAATAAAAATACTTTCAAAAAATATATAAAATGATATTAAATCAAACTATGTCAATTTCGAGAAAAGCTCGGTAAGACGACTACGACTCGTTATCCACCCACTAGCGAGGGCCATTTATGTTAGCCGAGGGCTTCAGTGGGCTGTAAAAGGCTTAGGTTTAGTTGAGCCCATAGTGAGCAGCTGAACATCAAGCCTGCCGGGCCGCCTAGCTATTGTGGCTTGTACTGTTAAGTCGGGCCGAGCTGGTTGAGTCAGCTTCATTTCAGCCTGGCCGACTACGAAACAGGAAAATTAGAAAAGCATGGCGTAATCGCGTCGCGTCCCCAGCGAAACAGCAGCGGGCCAGCGGCAATGGGCGCCACGCCGGTGCGTTGGCCGCGGGTGCTAGCACCGGCGCACCTCGCCGGAGCCATCCACCGGCAGAAGAACCCCCTCGAAGCCGTCCACCTGTACTTCGACGCGCCCCTCCGCTACCCGCCCTCCTCCTACCGCCACAACGACGCCGTCCATTCCTCCGTGCTCGCCGCTGCCTCCGCCACCCCCCTCCTCCCCTCCCTCCTCGACCGCATCCTCCCCTCCTCCCCCTCCGCCGATTCCCTCCTGGCCGCCTCCATCCCCCACCTCCCTCCCGTATCCGCCTTATCCATCTTCCGCTCCTCCCTCCCATCCTCCCCCGCCCCGTCTTGGTCCCTCTCCTTCTCCGCCCTCCTCCGCCGCCTCCTCTCGCATAGTCTCCTCCCCGAAGCTGCCCGACTCTTCGCTGACTTCGCAGGGCGCCGGAAGTCTCTCTAGTGTCCGAAGACCTTACTCTGCTGATCTCCGAGCTGTGCCGCGTGCGGCGTGCTGACCTCGCGCTGCAGGTGCTCGACGAAATGCCTACTCAGTGCCTCGCGCCGGATAGGGACGCGTACCGCGCTATCGTGCTTGCTCTCTGCGATGCTGGCATGCTCGACGAGGCCACGCACGTCCTCTACTCCATGCTGTGGCGTGTGTCATGGGGGGTTGCACAGATGTTGTGGTGTACGGGCATTGCTGGTCGCACTCTGTGCGGCTGGCCAGGAGTGAGCAGGCTGAGCTAGTGCTGGATAAGGTGCTCAGGAAGGGGTTGAGGTCGACAGGTAGTCGGCGCTCTCTTCGTGTGCCAATGCTTGCTGGGCTTAGCACCGAGGACGCCGGAAGTCATTGATCGGCGTTGGTTGTGCGAGGTGGGCGGACTGTCGCGAGCTTTGAATCCATGGTTCTTGACCTCTATGATGAGGACGGTTGAACGAGGCAGACAATTTGTTTGAGGACATGAGCAAGAAGGGGTTCAAGCCAACAATATGCATGTATGGGCGAAGATCACTGCTTTATGCAGGGAACAGAGGATGGATGATGCAGTGAAGGTGTTGGAGGAGGAGTTGGCCAAGAATGATCTCGTTCCGACTGTGAAAACATATAACTTGATAATGAAGGGTCTTTGCGACATTATGCAATCAAGGAAGGCACTTGGATACCTTAAAAGGATGGATAAGCAGCTTGGCTGTGTTGCTCGGAAGGAGACTTTCTCTATCTTAGTCATTGGCTTGTGCTCAGAAAGCCAGTTTGTTAAGGCGGCAAGGGTTTTGGAGAGGATGGTGAAGGGTCGTCATCATCGGCCTGACAGAAGTGAATTCAACAATGTTATTGAAGGTTTATGTTCTGCTGGAAGAACATATGATGCAATCCTATGGCTAGAGGAGATGATCAACCATGGAGAAACACCTGATGTCCGTGTTTGGTCTTCTTTGGTTTCGGCGGCTTTAGGAGTAAGAGCCAGCGTTATGGCTGCAGCTATGTGAGAAGTGTGACTCTGCCAAGAAGACTCTTGAAGCACACCAAAGACACCAACAAAGGAGCCTACTGTGTATGTAAGTGAAGTCACGTTTTTTTTTTTTTATCATCTTGTTGTTTATGCGGTGGCAAAAGTGTTTCCTACTAGCGAATTAGTTGCTGTAATTAGTAACAATATCCTAAACCAAGGCTCAAATATATTTTGCTGTCTACTTTTGTGGCAAATTGTTGTTTTGACCTTTATGGTTGTGATGAGGAAAATTTTACTTGTTAGGAGTTTGACTTTTGAGTCCACTGCTTGATTTAAATGTTAAACAGAGGATTAACTTGTCATTCTGATGTAACAAATTCCATTGCAATCGAGACTATTATTGGCACAAGACATAATGAGTTGATTAACTAGATGATTGTATCTGTACTCTTGTAGTTTACAAAATTGCCAGGATAATCTCCAGGCATAGGTACAGAATTGCCAGATCTTGTCCTGGCCGAGTCTATAAAATTGTTGGATTACCCAAGCAGATCCTCCGGTGACCCTCCTTGACCACAACGTGGACTGCAGCTCAGACACCTCTTCCCCAATCCGCTCGCTGGGAAGGAAGACGCCAGTGACGCTGTTGCCTGTGCGGCTGTGCCCAGCCCAGCTGCATGCTCCTTTGCTCTGCCCACTCTCCAACTTAGCAGAACCCAAGTAACCAGTAAGAAGATAGGGAACAGTGACAGGTGGGGCCCACAAGGAAGAAGATAGAGGAAGAAAATTGCAACATCGAGGGCAAAATTGTCTTTGCACCGCTCTGTCACACCCTTGACCGACGGAATTCGGTCAACAGTGGCATAAAGCTGTAAGGTTTCAAAATGCAATGGTATGTAAGGGAGGGTGTTTTGCGATGGCGGATCGAGGATCCAAGAATCTGCGATGGCATATAAAAAATTCCCATTAGATTATGTGCAAATATGTCATAGGCAGACAACGTATAAGCCTTGTTGAAAAAAGAAACAAGAATAAAATGTTAAAACTTTTAGCAAATAAGTTGTTATGTTATTTGGTGTTGTATATGACCAGTAAACCTGGTTATGTTACTTGCCACTTTGCCAGGGTGACGCAGATATCTTCATCCCAACCGATTTCTGGCTTTTGGAGCAGACGGACCATCACTGCTCTGGTTTTTCAAAAGAGCAGAAGAATCCTGGTGCATTTAAACCAGTGAAGAAGAGGAGAACAATCATAGTAAGTTTAGCCTGTTTATGCCAACTTTGTTCTCTCTCTATGCAGCATAGTTCATTTTGTGCCTAACTCCGATTTTGCATATATCTTTGACTATCTTTGGTACTGAAAGGTAACTTGTTATTTGTCGAACTATCATTCAGCTTGATACCGCTGCCTTCATGGAAGAGTTTGGACTGCCGTTGAAGACAAGGACCAAAGATGGATATAATCCACTTCTTGATGATTTCAAGGACACAAAATTCTATCTCAGCGTTCCTACCCACAACAAGTAGTCAGTCTGTGTTGCTTCTTCTGTTCGCTTGTCAAAGCTTTACATTAGACGCGAGTGAATATCGAATATGCAACGAACAACCAGTAATCGAGGCTTGGACCTCTCGAAGCCTCACGGGAACATTTTATATCAAAAGCCCCACGCCTTGCGTTATATTAGAGATAGAAGCTTAATACGTGCAGTTAACCTAGATAATAACAGCATATATTAACTATTATGTGTATTAAAAACAGCACATAGCATGACATACTCCATCACAGTTTTGCAAGGTTGAGCAACTCTACGGCCTCGATAGTGGAGCTCTCTCGCCTCCCTTCACACACTCGGCGGCGGCCTCTCGGCCGTCCCCTTCCTCGCGGCCTTCCCTCCACCTCCACGCCGATTGCCGCCTCCAATGACGGCAAGACTCCTTCCAATGGGTTCTCCTCCCAACGCCTAGACTTCAAAGCAGCAGTTTTGGGAAGAATGTCCGAGAAGGAGCGAAGATGGACTAATCTTCTCTATCCAATCCAGATTCGTGGAATCCGGTGCCTCTCGCCGGTCGTCGTCCTCGCCAAATCAGCTCGTTCTACTTCGTTGAGCCCTTCGAGGCTCGGGTTGTCGAGCCCGGCCGCCTTTGGGCTCCAACCATGAATGCATTCTTCGTGGCGGCCTATCAATACTTCCAATTTCCTCCTCCCGTCCCAATGGTGGCGTCTAGCTCAGCGGTCACCAACCTCTTCGCTTTAAGTTAAGTTAAGCTTGGAGGGTTTGCCTTTGCACGCTGCGGAGTTTGGCGCGTTTACCATCCTCTCCCTCGTGTTGGATCGAAGCTTTTGATGAATCATCCACTTGCGTGCGATTTGTCGCTTCCGCTTGGTCGCGTGGTCCCTTAACCCCAATTTGATTCAAGGAAAAATCGGTGCTCCTTGTCGGCAGGCCTCTACCGATGGTTCCATCTTGGAACACGGACACGTGTCTTTGGCCGTTTAGCTCAAGGGTGCTACGGAGGCCCTTCGCTACAATGTCATCATCCACATTCACGAGGTGGTCGATTTCATCCTCGAAGTCTGTGCCCTCCTTTGCACCTTTGGCGGCGACGACCGGCCGGGCTTCCTCGCGATGACTCGACGACTCAGACCACGCCGCCACTCCTTCCGTGACCTCTCCCGGCGAGTGGATGGAGTCCGTGCGGCTCGCCGGAGGCTCGGGAGGAAGCTCTCACCAGATACATCGGCGCACGGGGGCTCTTACTACTTCTTGAAGCCGCCCATGTCACCTCCCCGGCAGGAGGTCGGTGTCGGCCTGTTCGTTTTGGCTTGCCAAAGGAGGCGTGAGAAGACTTCATCGAATTGGTTTGGCAGTTGCCAAAAGGCTTCAAAGCCTACGCGCGCTTGCCATCTTCATTGCTCCAAGTTGAGCCTCGTCCTAGAAGAAGAAAAAGGGTCTTAAATGTCACCGCTTCACCCTTCACCGATCGAAGTCACGGAGCCGCCTAGCTTTCCACCATGTCCGCCCCAAGATTCAAGCAGAAGCTCCACGCTATGCGCGCTTTGCCCTCGCGGTGGCGATAAGGAGGTAGCTAGTTGTGGCCTGCAAGGGCAAGAGGTCGTCCAGAGCCCTACTAGGCCGCGAATCCCGGATGATGCAGTCGAGCCACCCCATGCTGTCCACCAGGCTTTCCCTGTTCCCGAGGCTGCGTCTGTGCCCCTCGAGGCAGCAAATCTTCTTGTATCTTCTGATGGTTCTGCTACCCCTTCACGTAATCTTCACAACTTGGCTGAGCTGGCGTCAAACCAAGCTGCATGCCCCATGCAACGTCAAGAGGTCGCTCACAGCCCATCAAGCTCTCACATGCTGGGCAACACACCAGTCCTGGTCGTGGAAAACTCCCAGGCGGAAGCACTCCTTTCAGCCATTCCGTCCGACAACAGCGGCACCATCCCCAAACCGCCCTCAGTCCTTGAACTCGACGACAAGTCTCGCTTCATAGAAGAGCATGCATGCAGGTGCGTGCCACATGCAAGGTGGCGCTAACGCACCAAGCCCTCGCGGTCGAGTCATTTCTTGTGTTGTGCCTCACCATGAAGATGGCGAATGAATCCTCTACTCGACAGTCCCGACGCCGATTGTGGCACCGCCGAGAAGCCGCTCTTATCCTACTTATGAGTAGAGGCGGCGATCTGCGACCTCGCTCTTGCCTATGCCGTCGAGATCGCCTTCAAGAACCAAAGCCATTCGCTCGCCCCAAAACCAAAGCGCGGCAAGCGTCAGCCCTCGCCGAAAGCTTATCCCGGCCGTTAAGCGCGCTCAACTAGTTTTAATTGGTTAGCTCAGGCTTCTTCCGGATCCGCCAGATGATCACTCGACCTGTTAAACTTCACTCATACTGTTTGACACAGAGCTCTCTCAAGATCACATCATCGCCCTCGCGTCCATTGTTCAAGATCCCGCCTTAAAAACCTTGCCTACCAAATGGCGTGGTTGAAATTTGGCGAGTGCGTCGCCCCGGAACTCTTGCGCCACCAATTTGGGGACTCGGATCCTTGGTTGCCTAGCTTGCTACATGGACGTCCAGTAATATCAACTTCATTAGTTGGAATGTAAGGGGCTCTCAATATGAGGGCCAAGCGTCATGTAATTAGAGAAACGGTTGTTGATGCTTGTGCATCGATCGCCTATATCCAAGAAACCAAAATCGGTGTCTTCAATTCTCAACTTGTAATGGAAACCCCTCGGCCTCTTTTCGACCGCTTCTACTACCTTCCGCCTTCCCAAATGAGAGGAGGCATTCTCGTTAGCTTGATGTCCAAGAAGGTTACTTGTTCTACCGAGTATAAGGAACCACTCCATAACAAAGAAAGAAGTCACCTCCCTTGTGGGTCGAATCTTGGCTATCGGTAGTCTACGGTCCAACGGAAGAGACTCAAATAAGCAAATAAGCAGCAGAACTCCGAGACATCTAGAACTACACCTCCGTCCGTGGATCATTCTTGGAGACTTCAACCTTATTCTCGCATGCAAGTGACAAGAATAACGACGCTTCGCACGTATGGGAGCTTCCAACGGGTGATTGATGACCTAGATCTCAAGGAGATCCACCTCAATGGTAGAGCTTTCACCTGGACTAGCGCCAGGGAGAACCCAACCCTCGAGCGCATTGATCGGGTTTTTGTCTCTACAGAGTGGGACATGTTGTTCCCGAACTGCTTCCTTCGAGCCCTCCTCCACGGCCGGACCATCGCCCTTGTCGTTCTCAACAAATTTCTTGAAGGAATCGAAGAAACGATTTCGCTTTCAATCCTTCTGGACTAGGATTGAAGGCTTCATGGAAGTGGTTAAGGAGGCTTGGAAGGGGTTAATCTTCGCACAATCCTTTTCGACGCCTCATAGCTCTCCTCACGACCACAGTGCGCGTTGCAATCTTGGAGTCGGGCAAGGTGGTAGCATTCGTCCGACAATTGGATTGGCAAAAGAACTTATATGTCGATCGATGACAGAGGAAAACGACTTCTTTCTCCTTGGGAGCGCCGCTAAGAATGGAGCTCAAAAGAAACCGCTAGGTTTGTGCTCCTTTGAGAGAACTATTGCTCGCTAAAGGTCGCAGACGATGGTTATGAGGGGACGAAACTCCCGCTTCTTCCACATACATGCCAATCACCGGTAGGCGTGTGAACTTCATAGGAAGTCTAAAGGTCGCAGATGATGGGTGCACACTCAGAAGGTTTGAAGATGCCTTCCACGACCATTTTGTCAACCTCATTGGAAAACCGGTCACCGTAACCCATTCTTTGATTTCAGCTTCCTAGATCTTCCAGGTTCACGATCTACTGAGAGCTAGACGCAGATTTCTCGAAAAGGAGGTTTGGGAAGCAATCGGATCTATGCCATCCGAAAAGGCGCCAGTCCCGATGGGTTCACGGGTTTTTCTATCGGCTGAGGATATCATCAAGCCGACATTATGGCGGCATTTCATGCCCTAGGTCGGGTTAGCGAAAGGATTTCCAACCGCTCAACCAAGCGTTTTTAACTCTTGTGTCAAGAAACTTGCAACAGAACCAAGAGACTTCCGCCCATCGACCTGGTCCACAGATATCCAAAATCTTCTCGAAAGTCTTGGCTCAAGGCTAGCACCGAGTTGATGAAGGTAGTAGCACCAAATCAATCCGCTTTCACAAAGGTCGCTCCATTCAAGACAATTTCTTCTTGGTCGCAATCTGCGAGCTTTCTCCACCACCGTAAACAATCGGCTATCCTCCTCCGGATATAGCCCAAGCTTTTGACTCCTTTCTTGGACCTTCTGTTGGAAATATTTGCGACACAAAGGTTTTGACCCAAGGTGGTGTGCTTGGTCAGTGTACCCTACTCATCGTCTGTGGTGCTTGTCAATGGTCAACAAGGACATCCATTTGGCATGGTCGCGATGCGACAGGGAGACCCTCTATCCCTCTCATTGTTCATTATCGCCATGGATGTCCTCAACAACTGCTCAACAAGCAGTAAAATGCGGATTTGCTTTATCCGATTGGCAGCAAGGTTACCACATCGGCTTCCTTATATGCGATGACGCGTCGTGTTTGCTTCTCCGCCAGATGACCTTCTCACCATCAACGAAATTCTTAATCTCTTCTACGGCTTTCGCTTAAGAACCAATTTGGCCAAGAGCTCTTTCGTCCCAATTCGGTGTGATGATCAACAAATCCAGCTCACCACCGAGTCTCTTCACTGCAATGTTGCTGCTTTCCCCTGCAAATACCTTGGTTTGCCTCTCACCTTGAGAAAACCTTCTAGGCGCACTTCCAACCTCTTTTGGATATGGTCGCTAAACGCCTTCAAGCTTGGTGCCAAAATGCTATCACAAGGGGGACGGCTTATCCTCGTTCAAGCGGTGTTATTGGCGTTGCCGGTATACACTTTCATGGCCCTTGACCCCCCCTCTCGGTGATTAAAGAAATCGACAAAAGGCGGCGAGCGTTTCTTTGGAAAGGGTCGCCAAAATGTCACTGGCGGTCAATGCTTAGTGGCTTGGTCCATCTGTCGCCTCGCATCCGGGGGGGGTTAGGCCTTCCAAACCTGGTCTTGCTTGGTCGAGCCCTCCGCATCCGGCTTTGGCTACAACGGTCTTGGTCGGCGAGGCCTTGGGAGTCTTCATACCCAAATTGGCCGTGTGGAGGAAGACATGTTCGTGGCTTCAACAAGGTTTCATACTTGGGAACGGGAGAACTCTCTCTCGGGAGGATCGTTGGTTGGATCGGAGATCAATCCAAGGCTGGCGCCTTCCATTGTCAAGATGGTCGCACCATCGACTGCAAAGCAAAGAACGGGCGGTGCCCTTACAAACAGCAAATTGATCTCGACATTTCGGCCACCAAGACGCCAACATCTCGAATTCTTGCGACTTTGGAATGCTTTGTACCAATACTTTGCACCAGAGTGGTCGACAATGTTCTTTGGAGATGGAACCTTCGATGTTACTCCTCTAAGTCCACTTACGAGCTTTCTTTAGTGGCTCACTCAGTTCCCTTGCCGAGGCCATTTGGAAGTCGCGAGCCCGCTTAAATGCAAAATCTTCATTTGGCTCGCTATTCGCAGTTGTTGTTGAGCCGCTTCTGCCGGGGTTGCAAAACCAAGGAGTTTGTGTCTTCTGCGAGCAAGGGCTTGAAACCATCGACCATCTCCTAGTGGGGTGCGGTGACAAAGTTTGGCGCTTTGGGGGCTTATCCAAGGTTGGCCTTATCTGCGCCATCCACCGCCACTCTTCAAGACCATTGGATTGCCGCCAGAACTCCCAACCTAAGCATCGGAGGAAGGATATTGATTCTAGCATAATTTCGCTCTCGTGGATGATTTGGAAGGAGCGCAACAAGAGGATTTTCAATAACGCCGCTTCTACCATTGACCAACTCCTTCTACACGTACTTTTGACGAGAACAATCATTGGCGCATGGCGCACTCGACTTTGGTGTAGCCGACCGCTGCCGCCGCTTGTCGGCCGCCGCTTAGAGAGGAACCCTAAACTTCCCCGTGTGTGCTCCTTCTCTTTGGGCCGTGTAGGCCTTTTATCTTTCCGGTTGTTCGGTTTTTGAGTAAGCCGACCCAGCCCGAGAAAAAAAAAGAAAGGAAAAAAAACAAAAGCTGATGGCTTATATCGGAGGCTCCTTCGCCATCTCGCTTCCCTAGTTGATTCGATGGGGACGAACTTCCCGGAGTGGGCCGTTCACCGAGGATTCACCTCAACGGCCGGCGTCTCTGGGGTCATCTCACGCGGCGTACTGCCCACCTCGTCCCCACACCCGCCACCGCTCTCTCTCTGTTGGTGCGGATAAGGTGGCAGGAGGCCACCAATGTTTGCCTTGAGGAGACCTAGAGTTCTACCGATCGAGCTGCACGCCACGAAGGCCGGCAGAGGCCGAGGCTCGTGCTACCGCCATCCTCGTGAGTAGCATGCCCGTGACCATCTCTATGGATGTGGCGGTGCTGACGACACAACTTATGTAGGAGCGCCTCCGAGCTCACTACCAGCCGACGAGTGATGCTATATATCTCTCAATTGTGCACCAGACGCATTCTCTTCAGCAGCTCGATGCCACTGTGGATGACTTCTACCAGAAGCTGTCAGAGGTGTGGCGTCAGCTTAACTCTCTGGGGCCGGATATCTGCCGGACCTGTCCTTGCTGTGTGTGGCTCCGCGCTCACCAGGAGACACACCGTTTCTATGACTTCCTGACGCGTCTTCGGCCTGAGTTTGAGACTATGCGTGCTCAGCTCCTGACTCGTCACCCGCGCATGAGCTTGGTGGAGGCCCTCACGGGTGTGCGTGCTGAGGAGACTCATCAACGTGGCGTGGCTCAGATGAAATCTGTCTTGTTTGCCTTAGCACCACCTGCTGCATCGATTTCTTCAGCACCAACCGTGATCCCTCTCCCAGCTCCTTCGGTGGCTGTTGTTTCTACCGCAGGTCTCCATTGCACCTACTATCGCAGGACGACCACGTATCGATTGCTACAAGCGAGAGGCGGACTGTGGTCGTCGGGGTGGACGTCCCCCGAAGGGCTCTGGAGGTTCCTCTCACTCAGGAGCTGGTGCCTCTCGCCAGGGCTCCTTTGGTGACACCACACAACAGCTCCTCTCACTGCTTCAGCGCCTCGGTGTCGGCTCGTCCTCAGACTCCTCAGGTTCTACTCGTCTGGCTCTTGCTTATCAATAGTCTTCCTCGCCTCCGCCTCCTCCCTCGTCAGGTATCTTGTCTCTGTGGATCTTGGACTCTGGTGCTTCTTTTCACATGACACCAGATTCTACCCACCTTACTTCCGTGTGTTCCACAGATTTTTCTTCCACTGTTCAAACTGCAGATGGTACCTCTTCCTGTTGCAGGCCGAGGCACCCTTTCCACTTCTTTTCATGTTCCTGCAGTCTCTCATATTCCTTAGCTTACTATTCAACTTATGTCGATCGGGTCGATCACCGATCCGGTTGTCGTGTTGTTCTTGAGTCGACTCTTGTTGTGTTCAGACCATCGTGCACGGGACTTTGCTTGGAAATCGCCCTCGGCACCTTGATTCGCAGCTGCCTTTGGGAGCTCGACCGCTTCATCTTCCTTCCGTTGTCTCCGCCACCATCCACCACTACCACTACCTCTGGTTTTGATCGTCCTCCACTACCTCTTTCGCTCGATGGCACCATCGTCTCGGTCATCTCTATGGCTCGCGTCTATCGCCTTTAGTCTGGTCGTGGTATTCTTGGGAGTGCATTTCGGGGACACCTCTTTACATTGTATGGGTTGCAAGCTTGGCAAGCAACCGCAGCCCCCTATCCCTCTAGTGATTATATTTCTATTTGTCCTTTTGATCTTGTTCACTCTGATGTTTGGGGTCCGACTCCTTTCATTTCGAAAGGGGGTCATCGCTATTATGTGATCTTTATTGATCATTATTCTTGTTATACTTGGATCTACTTCATATTCGAGCGCGGTCAGGTTCTGTCTATTTACCAGATGTTCGCCACCATGATTCGCACTCAGTTTGATTCAGTCATTTGTGTATTCCGTGCCGACTCTGCTGGCGGGTATCTATCTCGCGCTGCGTCACTTCCTCATTGAAAGGCACTCTTCCCAATACTCTTGTCCTGATGCTCACACTCAGAACGGTGTCTCTGAGCGTAAGCATTATCACTTGCTTGAAACCACTCATGCTCTCATGCTTGCCTCTTCTGTTCCCCCTTACTTTTGGGTTGAGGCTATTTTTATTTCTACTTTTCTCATCAACCTGCAGCCTTCCACTGCTCTTCAGGGTTTTACTCCTGTCGAGCGTCTTTTTGGTCGAGCTCCAGAGTAGAGTCATCTTCGCAGTTTCGGTTGTATCTGTTTCGTCCTTCTTCCACCACGTGAGCGCACCAAGCTGACTGCTCAATCAGTTGAGTGTGTTTTCCTTGGCTACAATCTTGAGCATAAGGGTTGTCGTTGCTATGACCCTGTTGCTCGCAGGATGAGGATTTCTCGGGATGTCACTTTTGACGAGTCCCGATCTTACTACCCTCGTTCCCCCACTATCGCCCCTACTCTCCGCTTTCCAACACTGTTTCGCTTCATCCTCCATCTACTCTGCCTCACTCTCCTCCGGCTCCACCTGTTTCGCCGCCGCCGAATTTCCTTCCCGCTCTTTTGTTGAGGCTCCACCTTTTCCCTTGCACTACTCTCGCCGTCCTCAGCCTACTACTTCCCCTCTTGAGCCTCCATCTCTGCTGGGCCCTATTCCCAGTCCTTCCTCTCCATCCTTGCTGGGTCCAGCTCCACCTTCTCCCAGATACGATCCTCGTGATCGTCACACTGTCAAGCCACCTGAGCACTACGGCTTCGCAGCCGCTGCTATTTCTGAGCTTAAGACCTACCGTGAGGCCGCTGCTCACCCTGAGTGACAGCTCGCGATGTCTAAGAATATTGCTGCTTTGGAGCGTACTAGCACTTGGGATCTTGTACCCTTGCCTGCGCGTGTTACTCCTATCACGTATAAGTGGGTGTACAAGATCAAGACCCGCTCGGATGGTTCCCTTAAGCGCTACAAGGGTCGTCTTGTGGCGCTTGATTTTCAGCAAGAGCATGGTCGTGACTAGATGAGACTTTCGCCCCCGCCACCACATGACCATTGGTTGCACTCTCCTTGTTGTGGTCTCTATTCGACAGTGGCCCATCTCTCGGTTAGATGTTAAGAATGCCTTTCTCAATGGCGAGTCTGCGTGAGGTCTACATGCGTACCACTGGGTATTCTCGGTCTCGATGGTATGGTTTGTCGCCTTCTTCGTTTCTCTATAGGCTCAAACAAGCCCTCGTGCTTGGTTTGATCGCTTCTCCTCTGTTGTCACTACTGCTTGGCCTCCCAAGCAATGATCACGACCGCTCTCTTTGTTCACACCTCTCCCGGGTCGACGCTCCTCCTTCTATATGTGGGTGACATGATCATTACTAGAGATGACTCTCAAGTACATTGCTTTTGTAAAGGAGCGTCTCAAGATGGCGATTCTTGATGTCGATTTGGGTTTCTCGTTACTTCCTTGGTATTGAGATCACTTCTACACCGAGGGCTACTATCTCTCCCAGGAGAAGTACATTCAGGATATCCTTACTCACGCTTGTCACTGATCAACGTGTGGTGGATACTCCTATGGAGCTTGGTGTTCACCTTCGGCCTACTGATAGTGAGCCTCTTAAGGATCCCACTCGCTACCGCCATATTGTCGGGAGCCTTGTCTACCTTGGAATTACTCAACCTGACATTTCTCACCCAGTTCACATCCTGAGTCAGTTTGTCTCTGCTCCCACTCAGCTCCACTACAATCACCTTCTTCGTATTCTCTGATATCTTCGTGGAACCATCACTCGACGTCTTTTCTTTCCTCGCTCTAGTTCTTTACAGCTTCAGACGTACTCTAATACAACCTGGGCTAACGATCATTCTGATCGTCGGTCTCTTTCTGCCTATAGTGTTTTCCTTGGTTCCACCTTGATTGCCTGGAAGACTAAGAAGCGGACTGCAGTTTCTCGTTCGAGCGCTGAGGCTGAGTTGAGAGTCATGGCATTGTTGACAGCTGAGATCACCTAGCTTCGGTAGCTTCTTGCGGATTTCGGTGTTTCTGTTTCTGCACCGACTCCGCTCTTATCAAATAGTACTGGTGCGATCAGCATTGCTCGAGATCCCGTGAAACATAAGCTTACCAAGCACATTGGAGTAGATGCTTCGTACATGCGATCACAGGTGCAAGACCAAGTTATTGCTCTTCAGTATGTGCTTTCGGAACTTCAGTTAGCAGATTTCTTCACCCAGGCACAAACTCGAGCTCAGCATAGCTTCTACCTCTCCAAACTCAATGTTGTTGATCCATCATGAGTTTGAGGGGGGTGTTAAATATGTATATTATGTAGGGTGTTATTTACTATTGTCCGACCTTGTACATGTTATATATTGGTCTTTGGCCTATTGGAATATACAAGATGCTTTATTCCAAACACTTACAAGATACGTAAATATATTATGAAGCATTTATACAAACTTCGAAACAAATCTAGCCGCACAAATACGCAGGCACCCTGCTAGGTATATACTAGATGCTTTATTGTCTGATGCATATCAATTGTTATTCATTCTCAGGTTTCTGAATAAATGTGCAATTGCAAGGGACGGTGATATAAATGATGACGGTTCTGCAAGAAACTCATGGGAGCTTTGCAGTATCCAGCAAACAGAGGAGGTTAAATGTTTGATAAGAATTGTGCCTATTTATATTTCTAACATCATATGCTTCGTCGCAATGGCTCAACAATTCACCTATATAATCTTGCAAGCATTAACAATGGACTGTCACCTTGGGCCACACTTCGAAATTCCTTCAGGCTCTGTTATATCCATATCGTTCATCGCCCAAACTGTATTCATCCTTATTTATGACCGAGTTTTAGTACCTATAGCTAGACGATTCAACGGAGTGGAAAGTGGAATTACAACTTCTACAGAGACAGGGTGTAGGGTTGGCGATTTCTCCCATTTCAATGGTGGTAGCGGGACTTGTTGAACGTTAAAGGAGGAACTCAGCTTTATCTGATGGAGGAACATCACCTATGTCAGTCTTGTGGCTTGCACCCCAACTGGTTTTAATGGGTAATGCTCAGGCCTTAAATGCAGTTGGACAAATGGAATTCTACAATAAGCAGTTTCCAGAGAACATGCAAACCCTGGCAGGATCCCTATTCTTCTGTACTTTAGCTGGAGCAAACTACTTGAGTACTGCTCTGGCAAACATCACAGGAAAGGTTACTACAAGAGATGATCGCACAAGCTGGTTAACAGACAATATTAATCTTGGCAAACTTGACTATTACCTCTATTTCATTGCCCTTATCAAAATACAAACCAAGGAAGAGGCAGCTTCAGAGATCTGCATCGGCATAGGTGCAACTAGTAAATAAATATTGCAAGGGTAATTTGTCCTACACAGAGAATATACTTTTGGACAAATTTTCAATAGGCCTTAGTTTGTAACATGTCATGCAGACTTTCTTATTACCTTATGAATGTGACAAAGAACAAGCATATCATAGTTTAGCCAGCCTGGGTGACTAGTTATCCAAACAACATGGATAAAGAGCTAAAAGGTATATTGTATTGGAACTTGATGAAGTGTGAGTTTCTGAAACTTAATGAGGCCCGTTATATTTTTGTGGAACTTAATTGAGCCCATAATATCTGTGCAAGTAACTGTTTTAAAAACGAGGAACACAGAAGCACCCTGTTTATGGAGACTGGATTTGATTTATTTAACTTTGAATAAGATGTTTAGCTTAGGATATGCATATTCCAATGAACCTAATAAAAATCACAGCAATGTTTTCTATAGAATAAAGAGTTTACAGTAGACAAAAACATCTTTGTTTCCGGAAGGGGTGAATATGTTGATTGTTAAGTTTACCCCACCGTTGAAAGTCGTGGAACAATAACTGGTGCACCATGGACTTTGTCAAGAGCAAAACTTATCCGCAATGGTCGTCCTAGCATTACCTGTAGAATATACAAAGGCCGTGCTCATTTATTTGACTATTTTATGATTGTGATAGTTAACATAGTAATCTGTAAGATAACTCTCTTCATAAAGCTATACCTTTCCATCCATAGCATCCCTGGCGCACTTAGCTTCATGATCATTTGAGAAGTGAACAAACCCAAAGCCTCTTGACCTTCCAGAGTTTTTGTCATACACTATTCTCACTGCAACAACAAATAGTCCCCATATAACTTTGCTAAATTATAAGCCTAACAA
Organism: Phyllostachys edulis; assembly: GCA_036346405.1. Taxonomy (NCBI): domain Eukaryota; kingdom Viridiplantae; phylum Streptophyta; class Magnoliopsida; order Poales; family Poaceae; genus Phyllostachys; species Phyllostachys edulis. The sequence continues at coordinate 20,891 of JAYEVD010000118.1, forward strand.
ACATAAAAAAAGCCATTAAGCATTGCAATTTGTGGGATGAATATAATATACCATGCTAAAATACATTATGGCCACACAATCTTATACCAAGCAAACACTGATATGACTCTACCAGATGACTCCACAGTATATGCACATTGGCATGTTATTTCCCGGAGTAAACCCCTGTGCCAGGTGAACCAATAACCACACAGTACAGATGAACTTGCACCAAACATAAATGATAGCCATTGACACGAATCCATGTGCATGAACCAGACTACATCCATGTATGGATAATTAGACTTTAGAGGTCTGCCAAATGTTTATTGATTGATTAAACAAGAGTGTTGCAAGCTATCTATGGCATAGTAGCAATATCATTTTCCTTCACTATATGACTATCTACCTTAGCGTCAACATCTGAGAATTATAGGATTTGCTATCACCTTAAAGGAAGAAAGGTACAACCACACAACAAGATTCATGAACAAACATCCTAGATAAAGCTTAAAAGTGACTGATATATAGGAGCTGCCAAATATAAATACAAGTTGCAGCAGGAATACTTGGATTGCACTTAACCTGATCTATGGATGCACACATGAGAAACACATCTTATCAAATATATTGAGTAAAATCTTGGTTATATTTTCGCAATTGTCTAGGCACTAATTGTATGTCCACAAGTTACATGATGAGGTGCACCCCAATATACTGCTCAAAAATCAAATGCAGCACACAGCTGGTATTTGCAGGCTCTTCTACCAATATTTATTACTATGAATTGTATACTGTTTCTGTAGCCGCAATTCATCACATGCATGTATTCAGGATCAGCTCAATCAGAGAGTGGTTGATATCAATGCGAATCAGGTCAACCAGATATTCATACTGTTGCACTTCCAAATAGATTCTAAGGCAACTGTAAAAACAAAAATAAAATGGACATACACAAAAGAGGAAGTGATGAAAAATGACAGTGTACTTAGCAAGTCTTCCAAGTGTGTCAGAATAATGTCAGATAAACTCCATATTCACATGACCAAAGGCTACTGATGCGACTGTGCTAGAGTTGAGGTGAAATATTGCTAGTCACTAGACTCACGACCCAAGGACCAAGGCAATCCTCTATTGCATCTGCGCCTTTTGAAACCTCATGTTCGATGCTTATCTTTTAACAGTTTGATGTTTATCTTTTAACTTTTTTCACGAGGGCTTGACCATTTGACAAAGTAAAATCCCATCACTCATGACTAAAATAGATTCCAATAGCTTGAGACAGTGGATAGTAATTGTTAGATATATCTTTACACTGGGGAAGTATCGTTCTGCTATCCTGTGCTGGAGGATGGCATGACCTCAATAGAACTAAGCCCTAGAGTTTTCTTTGCAATTCGTTTTGTATAACAGGATCTGACAGATTTGGCAGCACTATATTTCCCAAGTGACACATAAGTGTTAGAAAGTAACACCACATGCCCATGATCAAATGATCGCATCGTAAGCACCTTCTCTGCAGCAACTTTAGTGAACTCCATGTCACTATGCAAATGACCCTCCCATCAAAGCCTTCCAAGCATTTGGTCCCATTTTATTGTGAGTCAAGCTAGCCACTTCTGCTGCTTCGTCCAAGCGGCCAGATCTTGACATCATATCCACTATGCATCCAATGTGCTCCTGACATGGATTTATGCCCTTCTTGTTAATCATTCTTCTAAAAATGATCAACCCATCATCCACCAGTCCAGAATGGCTGCATGCTAGCAATGTGTTCAAGTATGTTACACTGTCTCGGTCTTCACTATATTTCTCCATCTCATTACAAATATCGACTGCTTCCTCTCCTTGGCCATTTATACCATAGGATAACATCATAGCATTCCACGAGACAACATCTCGAGAAATCATCTCATAAAACACTCTATGGGCTAAAGTCGCATACCACACTTACCACAAACTGCCATAAGGGTATTAAGAACAGGTCTGTACAGATACAAACCTGACTTGTAGCTATACCCATGAAGTTGAAGTGTTGAACACATAGGTCAAACTTAGCAATCTCATAGCAAGCAAGCAATAAGGTGACTAAAGTCACGGAATCAATCACAAATAAACCTTCACGGCTCATCATTGTAATGATCCTTAGATCATAGGGGTAAACACCGCCAGAAGAAGGCCGGACGGCGTCGGCTTTATGAGATGAGAGATTAGACTATAGACGGGATGATAGAACCTTGAGAGGAGACTAGATTAATTCTTCTTGCTTGCTTGATAATGGATACATGCTAACCCTTTTATAGAGACGATCCGACTTGACCTTTAAGAAACAATCTCTATTTTTAAGGAAACTTATCTGTATTAGATGGAATACATCTCTAAGGAAATAAACCCAACTAATAAGGAAACTAACTATTCTATCTCTATTTCCTAACTACTAATGCACCCGTGGGGCCCAGCATGAATAGTGCGCGAGCTACTGTACCATACGTACTGTTCACGGATGAACAGTAGCCCGACCCATACAGCTACTCCCCTCCTTTCACGACAGCCCATCCTCGAGCTGTGGTGGCGGCCATAGCTGAAGCCGTAGGTGACCCCGTGTTGACGAGAGATTGCGCTGGCGATATGAGTCCTTGAAAATCATTGCCTCCACGCGTGGTTGCAAAGAACTCACCGCCATTGCGGCAGTATGGCAAAGAACCGACAACGCCACGGTGGCCAAGACAGATTTCGACAGGGCGCGGTAGGCTCTTAGAGCATCACAAGAAGATGTGGAAGGCACGGTTCGTAGCGATCGGAGGTAGCTTCGCCGCTACCGTGGATGGCGTCACCACCTCTATAGAAGGCATCGCCGCCGCCGTGGGAGGCTTCGCTGTCATCGCCATGATCATCTTCTCCAAAGTGGCATGCATGTCGAGGAAGATGGCCGCCATCTTCTTATCGTTGTCGTTGGTACTCATAGCCATCTTGTTGGCGTTAGCCTTTATCATAGCCAACGACTCGGCGGTAGGTCTGATTGTTTGATCTGTCGCCATAACCATGGTAGCAGAAGTCGTGGGAAGGGATCGACTGCTCTGATACCAAATGTAATGATCTTACCCTGACAACGCCACGGTGGCCAAGACAGACTTCGACAGGGCCGCGGTAGGCTCCGGTAGCATCACAGTAAGATGTGGAAGTGCGGCAGCTGCTGCAGTCGCTGGAGGTAGCTTCGCCGCTACCGTGGATGGCGTCACCACCTCTATAGAAGGCATCGCCGCCGCCGTGGGAGGCTTCGCTGTCATCGCCATGATCATCTTCTCCAAAGTGGCATGCATGTCGAGGAAGATGGCCGCCATCTTCTTATCGTTGTCGTTGGTACTCATAGCCATCTTGTTGGCGTTAGCCTTTATCATAGCCAACGACTCGGCGGTAGGTCTGATTGTTTGATCTGTCGCCATAACCATGGTAGCAGAAGTCGTGGGAAGGGATCGACTGCTCTGATACCAAATGTAATGATCTTAGATCATTACAGGGTAAACACCGTCAGGAAGAAGGCCGGACGGCGTCGGTTTTATGGGATGAGAGATTAGACTATAGACTGGGATGATAGAACCTTGAGAGGGACACTAGATTAATTCTTCTTGTTTGCTTGATAATGGATACATGCTATCCCTTTTATAGGGACGACCCGTCTTGACCTCTAAGGAATAATCTCTATTTTTAAGGAAACTTATCTCTATTAGATGGAATACATCTCTAAAGAAGTAAACCCAACTAATAAGAAAACTAACTATTCTATCTCTATTTCCTAACTACTAATGCACCCATGGGCCCGGCATGAATAGTGCGCATGCTACAGTACCGCACGTACTGTTCACAGATGAAGCTCAAGTACATGCCCAGCATCGAGTTTGTAACTGAGACATCCAAATCAAGCCCAATCTTGACTGCATAAGCATGTGCACTCTCAGACAGTCCAAGGTCACCACAGCCAGCATAAGCTTGAGCACCGCTTATCATGGTCACAACATTATGAACTAGCCCAAACAAACGAAGCATCCTCTTAAACCCCAACAATGCTTCCTCGAACAAATAATTGTGCACTAACCCTGAGATCATCGCATTCCAGGTAACTATACCAGGACCCCTCATTTCACTAAACAAAGCCCACGCCTTCATGGGGCACCCACATTTTGCATAGGAATCGAGCAATGCAATCCCAACAAAAGGATTGGATTCCAACCGACTCTTCACAGCCCACCCGTGGATGCACTCGGCGAGCACGGTGTCACCCAGCCCAGCCGCTGCAAGCAATGCGCTAACCAAGGTGAACGGTTCGGGCACACCCCTCACACCGACAAAAATACCAACCGCCTCGTCAAACAACCCGCTCCTCGCGTGCCGGTAGATTGCTGCCAAGCAGGCGACCACGTCCCTAACAGGCATTTCGTCAAACAGTTCGCGAGGCTGAGCGAGACTCCCACGACCTTGGAGCCGTTTCGTCGAACACCTACCGTGCGCACCATCTGAACCCGCTCACCACCCACCACCCAAGAGGTTATCTGCTACGGCCTAAATGAAGCAACTTTTAAGTGAAAATGGTTACAGTCTGTGGGTTGTTCTTTACCTTCGGTGACGGTGCCGAACGAGGAGAAGGCGTCCCTGAGCGACCGCTCGTCCGCGGACCACGACAGCCCTGCGTGCACTCGCAAGAAAGCGAGGCAAAATTTTGGTGAGAGCCGTCAAGCAGTTGGGGATTGGATCGGAGAAGGAACCGGAGGCAGGAGAGCAGAGTGGCACCGGCGACGAAGAGCTTGGAGTTGGAGGGTGCGGGCGGCGGCCGGGGAGGAGGCGACTCGACTGGTGGTGGAGTAGCGGCAGTGAGAGAGCGGCGCAGGCGGTGGCGGTGGAGAGGGGCGTGGAGCAGGCGGGAGAGCAGCGCCCGATGCGCCATGCCGGTGGTGGCGGTGGCGGCGGCGACTGCTGAGCAAAACCAAATATTGATAAATAAAAATGACGTTATTTGGATTCTGGTCAAGCCAGGCATATCAGGTCAAACCAAATTTTGATAATACCAACAAGAAAATCGGTCATTGTTTAGTTTGCTATTAATATTTGATAATATCAACAAAAATTAGATAACACTAATAAAAGATTGATAACGCCAACGAAATCTAATGTTACACGTAGGCAATCCGATGGTGAGGAAATTGTACACCAAAATTTTGGTAACGCCAAAATTTGACTTAGCTGTAATCCAAACAACATCCATTTTGCCGAATTTTAGTTTTGCCTAAGTTTTGGCTATACCAAATTTTTAGCTTGGTTCATTAGGGCCATGAACCAAACAACCATCAAATTTTAGCATTACCAAAATTTTGGTGAACGATTTCCTCTTCATCAGACTGTCCGTGTGTGACATTAGATTTCATTTATGTTACCAGATTTTCGTGGGGCATTACTAAATTTTCGTGTTACCAAATTTTGGTAGCAAACAAAACAATATTCGATTTTTGTTGGTGTTATCAATATTTGGTTTGATTTGCAAGGGTAACAAACCAAACAGCCCTAAAGTCACGAGGCACGCACTTGGATGTAGACCTGTTCAAATGTCATTGGGACTGTGGTTTGTGTTAGACTAAAAAGCCTAGCCTCGAACAGGCAAGTCTGGCCCGAAAATGATTTTCCTAATAAAAAAATATTTTAAAATTCTTTTTTGATATAAAAAGTACTATTTAATTCGTGGCCAAAAGTTTAATAAGATTATTACTATTTGTTCTATAGAAACCTGACCGAGAACATGTGACAACATAGTTAGTCGGTGCTTTCGTCAGTGGGTTTGCACTGTTATGTGTTCCAATGTTATATACCTATCTGAGCCTGATTTGCTACACTTCAACAACAATACAAATAAGAGTTTTTTGCTAATCTAGCAAGTTTGCATCAGCTAATTGCAGATATGACCGTATAGCACGTGTATTAGTAAAAATAGCAACATTGGCGTAGGGCCACCGCGGCGCCAACGCCTCGCTCGACGCCGACTGGCCGACCTCGCCACTCATCGCCACCTCATTATTGGGCAACGGTGACCATCTTGACGCCATGTGAGGCGCATGGCCACCCGCCGCCAATTAATTAGGTTAGACGCTAATTAAATTAGCTATTTAAGTTAGTTAATTAGGTTAGGTTAGTTAAGTTAGTTAATTAGTTTAGGTTAGTTAGATAATTAGTTAGGGTCTGAAATTTGAAGGAATTTTAAAATATAGTAAATGAGTCTAAAAAATATAAAACTTTTTGTGGAACCTCCTAACACCATGTACTTGCTTGTGTAAATTTTCTATTATTTTATTCGTTCATAATTTTTATTGCTATTTCGTATAAGTGTCATGTTCGTACGAATCAATAAATGTAGAAAATAAGCTCCAAAAATTATGAATTTTATTTTGAAGGCTCCTCACCCAGCGGACTTAATTGTGTAATGTTTCGGTAATTTTATATGTGTTTTGGTATTATCTAAAAAAATTAGGATTTAGGTCACGAAAATTTCGATTTTAGGTTTCGGAAATTAGGATATGACCGTATTGCACACGAAAAAAACTACATTGCAACTCCATTGGAGATTTCGATATACAATACGGCGCTGGAATACACACGTAACAACCAAAATACACGTACAAATATAGTAAAACAAAATCGCATAACACGCGATACTATATGGCTCACTCGTCTGAGCCACTACTCTCGCCCTCTTCTTGTTTGCATCATGTGCCTTGTTTTGCACCGAGCATGACCCGTGGAATATGTCCACCGGTCCAGAGAACGCGTGTCGGTTCGGAGGGGGTACGGGGACCGTTGAGGCAGAGGTGGGCCAGTAGATTGACTCTGGAGCAGAGTCTGGTAGGTGTACATGTCGTCGTGATGAGCCATGCCCACCTGGGGGACACCTCCGAAGAATTCATCCACGATGGAGCTATAAAACCACTTTGGGGGTACGATGCCTACAACTCCGGCTACACGGATGAGCTCTGGCCTTGGACGTACGGGGTTCCCACGTTCCCAGAGGAGCTCTGCCCTTGAACATACAGTGGGGCAGCGAACTCGGAGGAGCTTTGCCCTACGTAAGCTAGAAACCCTGGCTGCCATTGTCCGTGCCCTGGCGTCGTGTACAGCTCTCTGGCAGGAGTTGGGAGGCCCATATCCTCGTCATCAGTCTGCGTGAGCTGGCCGTCACCCCCACGGGCAACTGAAGGCTACATGACGGAAAAATGTTAGTACAAATAAACACTCTGGACGTAAACTAAGAACCCCATACCTCCCGGATGTGCAGTGCAGATAATCGAGGGGGAGCGCCAGTCTGTGTACCGGGTCCGGACGACAGAAGTGATTCATCCCGACGGACCTACGGCGAGAGAACGGCATGATGTTAGCAGAACGTAAGGCATAACCAAAAAAACTGAACGTAAATTTGTACATAGCGACTTACCTCCACGGCGACCTGCCCCGCGGATGACCGACGGGGAACGCTATGACGCCTGCTGAACTCGCTAGGTCGTGGTGACCTAGCGGGTGAGCATGCCCCCCCCCCACTTCATGCCCGATACGCAGGACGTCGTCCCTCGAACAACCGCACCTCAAGTTCTTTATTATCTCCTTCATCTCTGCCGAGATGTGCTTCAAAACTTTTTTATATCCCGCCGAGGTTCTATCTGGGCTACAGAGAGAGGGCGTCCTCCGATGCGCTCTGGACGCGCAACGCTCACTCCAACTGTAGTGACATACGTAACATGTTTATTAACAAAAAGTACGAATATCGTCAATGAAACGACCAGAGAATGTAAGTGTCGTACGGTGTCATCACGCCGAAGTCTGTGGATTGGCCGACGCGTCAAATAAAGCTCGTGGTGCGTTTGTTGTGTCACCTCCTCCGGGCGCTCCGGAGGAGAAATGGTGAATCTTGTGCATGTTCGTGGTACGTACCACTCCATGTACGCACCGTACGACTCAAGGTCGTGTGAACGTTGCTCATTCCAGACATCCACATGCGTCCTGTTCATCCATGCCGTAGTCCACTGCTGCTGGTGCATTCGCCAGTCCTGAAGATGCCCACCTGCCCTCGATTGCCTACATTTCCGGAAAGATTAATGTTAGAAAAGAAGACGTAAGGACTGCAAACATTACTCGGATGAAGTTTGACTCACATGTGTACGACTCGCTCCAGGAGCCTGCCGTCCGGGGGGGCACAAACTGGTACCGATCAAACTGTCGCATTATGCGCTGCGACGCGTAAGGCTCCACCATATGTGAGAACACCAAGTGGTAGGTCGTCGTCCACAGTAATGCGTCCTGGACGCATTGCAGAGACAGCCCGTGCGTCGCTACCGCGAGAAGAAAATTAGGATATCATGGACACCAGATGATATCGCTCTCGTGCAATGACTCGAACTCGTTGTGATACAACGAGTAACACCTCGCGGGTCTTTCGCTGGCCCAGCGCAGATGGGCAGCAGTCCACCGTAAGCCCATGGTGGGCACGTCTACCTGGTCATGTGCGATAGGGTGCAAAGGCCGCTATCTCAATAGTCGCCGCCTAATGCAGAAGTGCTCCCAACTCCATAAGCTCGCAGGAGCACGAAAGCGACGACTAGGTTGGTACCAGCGGTGCCGCGCTGCGAAGCGTTACACAACCCCTGGTATGTGGTGCAAAGGAATACTGATCCCCAGCTGTACTGAGGCATCGGCCCAGCCCCCGCGTCTACCAAAGACTCGGCGACACGGATGAAGCTGGGGTTCAAAAAATCGCCCTTTATGGTTGGAAATAGGACCCAACTAAAGAGTTGGAGAAGGTAAGCAACGAGGTGCGTCCTAACGACCTCGTGAGGTGCACCCTGCGAGCGTTTGCTGAACTGCCTCAGCCAAGCCCGGGGGACACCACGTGCACTCTCCGGGAGAGGTTGGCCAAACCGCTACTCCAGCCTAGCCTTCCAGTCCGCACTCGGAGGGTCCGAAACAAGCGGCACACCCCGGATCGGGAGACCAGTCAAGAATGAGACGTCCTGCAGGGTGACCATCATCTCACCCCACCGAAAGTGGAATGTGTGCGTCTTGGGCCTCCACCTGTCGACAAGTGCGGACAGCAGGCTGGCGTCTAGGGTGAACTAGCGTCCGACGGAGACCATCCTCGCAAGGGGCAACAAGCCCGTGTCCCGGAGGATCGGGATGTAGCGATCGTCCAGTGCCCAGCAGTCCCTCCCCGCCCGAAGTGCCAGGGGCGGAGGCCCATCCGCATCAGCGATGAGCCACAACTTGCATCGGTGGCCCTCATCGTAGAATTGTTCTAGTAGCTCCGGTAGAGACATGGCTTGCAACACATGGAATAGAGGGAACATTAGTGAGAAGGTGGCTAATGAACATAAAAGATTGTAAATTAATTGCAGAGTAGTTTTTCTAGGATGATAAGCTACATGATAAGCTAACTTAATTAGATTATACTCTTCTGTTCTTCGGTGAATGCATTTCTTATTATTTGATTTCGCTTTACGACCAAACTAACACTACAAATTAATGTACACTACTTAATTAATTAATTACTACTAATTATTTCGTAACTATTAAACACTGTAAATTAAAAATTACGACCAAACTACCTTTTAACGATGGCGGTTAATAACGTTGAAATATCGCCAAAAATATAATCGACGGAGCAAGAGAATGAGCGAAGCGAAATGAAATGAATGAGCGGAAGAGCGAAGCGGCGATCGCAATATGAAATGAACTAGCGAAAGAACGAACGAGCGACTGCGAAATGAAATCGCGCTCGCTCCCTCTAATTTATAGCCACTGCTCTCAAAGGGAATCCTTATCATGCGCGCTAATTAAGCCATAAATGTTGGCGGACAAAGATTTGATGGATGGGATAAGAAGGTGAGAGGATAACGATTGATTGATGCTTTCGGTGGAAAATTAAGGCAAATGGAGGGAGGGCCTCGTTCAAATCTTTGGACAATCAACACATGTCACGTACATTTATTGATTCGTACGAACATGACACTTATACGAAATAGCGATAAAAATTCTGAAAGGATAAAATAATAGAAAATTTACACAAGCAAGTACACGGTGTTAGGAGACTCCACAAAAAAATTCATAATTTTTTGGACTCATTTGCTATTTTTTAAAATTCCTTCAAATTTCAGACCCTAATTAATTATCTAATTAATCTAACCTAATTAACTAACTTAATTAGCTAATTATTTAATTATCAACTAACCTAATTGGCTGGCGTGGAGTGGCCATCGCCTGGCGCTAGCGCAGCAAGATGGCCATGGCGCTGGCTAGCTGAGGTGGCCGGAGCGGTTCGGTGGGTGAGGTGGCGGGGCCGGGCTGCTGATTTGGTGGGGCGGTGGCCAGGTGTCAACGGTTGGGGCGTTGGCGCACGGTGTTCGTGCGCCAATGCCACATGTCACGCTCCCGTCCGTTGGCGTACGGGTGCTATTTTTGCTAATCCATGTGCAATACGGTTATATCTGCAAATACTGATCCAAAAAGTGCTAGATTAGCAAAAAAATTCTACAAATAAAATGGAGAAACAAGGCAACATACGCTACGCAACCATCCTTTGGTGTACTCGTACAATCAACTTTTGGTTTTGACATCAAATCAACATGAAAAAAAAATGATGATGTAGTCCATAGAGTTAAAAATTCAACTTCAAATTCAAAATGTGTTAGAAGAAAAAAAGAGAGATAAGTTTGATGTGAATAGTAGCGTTTGTCTTTTTCTTTGCTCCCTTTCCATTTGATTTACCATTCTTCAGATCTTTTTTTTAATCATGTTTGTTACTCTTAACACATAATGAATTTTAGCTTGAAATTTTATACATATGTATAGCAAACTGAGAAAGTACATGTGTCTTTTTATTGATTTAGTGCCTAAATGGAAAGCAATTGCATGAGTGCACACAAAAGGTTTGCATAGCATACATTGCCAATGAACAGACGCTGTGTACGAGACATGAGTACCTTTGTAAGACTGCAACGGCGTTACTACGGATCTACTTACAAGTTACGGTAAGAAATCAGCGAAGGGATGGCGCAAGTCAAGTCTCGAGACGCAAGCTTTAAGCCTCAGCTTGCTAATTCATTCATCGTGTACTGTACGGTGACTGGCGAGGTAATGAATCAACGAAAATCACAGGCTAAATCATTAGCGGCAACAAGTCGTTGCCAAATGCCAACTTTTTAGTTTTTAGTGACATGGTACGGTGCCTGCCGACGGGTAGTTCTGGACTTCTGGTACCTCTAGATAGCCGATGCTTCCCTATAGCAAGCATTAGCTGGTATGTCACTCTTCCTAAGCTTGCTTTCATCCAGCTCAAGAAATGGCATTGCAGCACTGCTTAATGCATTAATCACCCTACGGCAGTAGCAGCCACTGAGAGCAATGCTAAGCGCAAAAACAACTTTAAACGCACGCAAAATCTTAACCTGAAGTCCTGAAAGACAGTCACTCATCATTGTGAAGGGAAACCGAGCTAACACTGCACTTTAACTGCTAAGGCATTCATACTGGGAGAAGCAACAAGTTCTGAAAGTTCCTAAGTAACCACAAGTTACAGAAATACAGAACAACTGATGGGTTGAAAAGAAGCATGTATGTTTCAGACAAACAACAGGTTCGGTACATAAATATCAGAGTATCTCCAGAGAGAATCGATTATATAGGTTGAATAAACATTATGTGAAGGACATGGAAAAGAAGAAGAAAAAGAGAGTGACAAACTGAAACAAATTAAAAGCTGTTAACGACGACGACACAATGAATCATTCTAGAAGCAACAGCGCATCTGCTTTGGCTTTAGCTAGGAGCTAACATTTTCCGTAAGCCTTGTTCCACATCATTGGATGGCTGGCCAGTCCTTCCTAATCTCAAAGTAGTAACTCATCTCCATGTAGCACTTGCCATCATCATCAACAAACTGAAAAACCAAGACATTGCAGTAGTGATCAGTGGAGCAATTGGCTTAAAGCATTATAGTTGAACTTGATAGGTACATATATACCTTTAATTTAGCAGAATAGGAGCCTCTTGCAAAAATGCCAGCAGGGGTGGTCTCTTCTTCACCTTCATATGTGTAGGGCTCTAGCTGGGGACTGAATGTTCCCAGCATCACCTTCTGGTTCTCCACTGCAAGGAAGGAAGACTAAATAATCAACTGCTTCAAAACGATAAATCATTTGACATGGAGGTCATTGTTGCATAGATCACATTTATCTGGAGGAACAGTTCATTTTCATCGGCCTTTCAAAAGTTATGTATGGTGAGGTCATTGTAGCTAACAAGCTATTACAACATCTTAAACTAATAGCAGATTTGAGGTCTAGGGGGAAATCTAGTCTTTGACTGAAGAACATAACCATTTAACAAGTTCACAAGTTATACACTATATTACTGAAGAACACCGCAGGAAATTTAACAGAACCATTTACCATGACATTCAAAGTGAACTATCGATGTCTCTTGTTACTTTTAGATACATGTAGAATTTTTTTGAGGAATAATACATGTAGAATTCAATCATCGTTCATATTAATTTGATATACAATATACAATTCAGCAAACGTGACGAAAATGCAAGTACGGGTAGAGCAGATCTAATAAAGATGAGTGAACATGTATGTGGCGTCACCTCGTACTCCAGTCTTCCAGACGGTGTTCGTGTATTTGAGGCCTGACACGATGTTGTTGGAGACGATGAAGGAGAAGCGGAAGCTATAGGGGCTGCCGTCCTTGAGCGCGAAGGCGTAGCCCTTCTCATCCGCCACGAAGGGGATCGGCAGGACCAGGTCCGGCCGGTCCGGGGACAGGATGGTCAGGTTCAGTACCTTCACCTCTGGCTCCGCAGTTTCTGCATCAAATTCTCAAACTCAATCAATACATCGTGGTTTTGTTCATGTGTTCAAGCAAGCACAATGGCCAGATCCATATGAATTTGAGAGGGAAGTGAAGATGTTATGATTACCTCCAAGCTGTTCTGTGTCAACCTGCCCAAGGAGCTGCTCCTTCCACCTCCTCAGGCTCTCATCATCCTACATTAGTACAAAAGATCACATAAATTAATACATGGATTTCATTGGTACCAGAATTTCCCAAACTAGCAGAGACTGATGATTATTGATTGGCACCTTGTCGAGCTCGAGCTGTTCCTTGAGGGGGACCTGGGGGCCGAGCACGACACCGCGCTTGCTCTCCTCGTCCTCCTCGTCCTCCTCAACATCGTTCACGTCGTTGCTGGCCGACGGCGCGGCGTGCTCATTCTCCTTCTCCTTATTGTCCATGAAGGCTACGTGCGTACGTTTCTTGCTCCCACGCGGACGGGGACGGGGGTAGCTAGCGATCGGAATGTCAGCCTTACGCCTGCAACTCAACGCGATCACGAAGAAAAACGAACGCAGGAGAAACGAGCAACAGTTTTGGTGCCGGCTAACTTCTCAGCATTTTCTTTCTCTTCTTACTCTATTTATAAACTGCAACAAACAGAAAAATAGAAAGTGGCCATTAAGGCATGCGACATGCACGTTGTGATCGGACGCGTTGGCTTCTCCACCACACAGGGCGATCAGCCAACCAAGGAAGGAAACAACTAATCAACCGAAAATCAAGGGGAAAAAACAGGAAGCCGTCCACCTGTACTTCGACGCGCCCCTCCGCTACCCGCCCTCCTCCTACCGCCACAACGACGCCGTCCATTCCTCCGTGCTCGCCGCTGCCTCCGCCACCCCCTCCTCCCCTCCCTCCTCGACCGCATCCTCCTCCTCCCCTCCGCCGATTCCCTCCTGGCCGCCTCCATCCCCCACCTCCCTCCCGTATCCGCCGTATCCATCTTCCGCTCCTCCCTCCCATCCTCCCCCGCCCCGTCTTGGTCCCTCTCCTTCTCCGCCCTCCTCCGCCGCCTCCTCTCGCATAGTCTCCTCCCCGAAGCTGCCCGACTCTTCGCTGACTTCGCAGGGCGCCCGGAAGTCTCTCTAGTGTCCGAAGACCTTACTCTGCTGATCTCCGAGCTGTGCCGCGTGCGGCGTGCTGACCTCGCGCTGCAGGTGCTCGACGAAATGCCTACTCAGTGCCTCGCGCCGGATAGGGACGCGTACCGCGCTATCGTGCTTGCTCTCTGCGATGCTGGCATGCTCGACGAGGCCACGCACGTCCTCTACTCCATGCTGTGGCGTGTGTCGCAGCGGGGTTGCGACACAGATGTTGTGGTGTACCGGGCATTGCTGGTCGCACTCTGTGCGGCTGGCCAGGGTGAGCAGGCTGAGCTAGTGCTGGATAAGGTGCTCAGGAAGGGGTTGAGTGTCAGATCCTCTCACAGAACCTGGGAACGTTTTCAGTTTTGGTTCTGAAGAACCGAGCAGGGGAGGGGAAAGTGTATATGCTAATGCTAAATTAAAGTAAGACTTGGGTTTGGCATAATGATTCGATGCCGTTTTCATTGATTAACTCAGCTTATATAGTCTTACAAGCAGTAAAAGTAAAGATGCTGTAAAAGTAAGATTCAGCAGTTAAAACCAAACTGGGTTATCCCATTACAAAGCTTCTGTAAAGAAAACTCAATTACAGGAATAGTAAATACTCAGCCAAGTATTAGCCGTTGATCTGAACTTAAAGGGGTATCTTCCCATCTGAACCATTCATTCTCATTAACTCCTCACACTACTTCTTCAACCTTCAGAACTGAAGCTCTCGGTCATTTTCAGCAATTCTGCTCTGAAGTGCAGTTCTGACAGTTGCTCCCCCTTAGCAGCACACTTGTCCTCAAGTGTTACCATCAGGAAACCAAGAACGTATAGTTTGGGAATAAAACTCAGGGAATGTACCTTTGATGAAGTTAGCATCCTCCCAAGAAGCATCTTCAGGAGGTAGATTTTCCCATTGTACCAACCATTGAGTGACCAACTCGTTGTTTCTAGGCATTGCTCGAGTTTCAAGGACCATAATTGGCTTAGTTTTGATCTTACCATCCTTTCCAACTAAGGGCAGATCTGGACTTGGGATTGCATTCTTTCCACAGTGCTGTTTAAGCTGGCTAATGTGGAATACCGGGTGTATACCAACTCCTGCAGGCTGTTGTAATTGATAAGCCACATTGCCTACTCGCTGCATTACTCGAAATGGCCCATAAAATCTGCTAGTAAGCTTTAAGGCTTGTTTAAGACCAAATGCAGCAGTTCGGTATGGTTGCATTTTTAAGTATACCATATCTCCCACCGCCAACTGTCTCTCACTTCGATTCAAATCAGCATACTTCTTCATTCTTGTTTGAGCCTGAGCTAGATTTTCTTTCAATCTCTTCAACATAATTTGCTTCTCTTCTAAGAAATCTCTAACCTCCTTATCTTCGTGGCTGTGACACCACCTCATTAATCGGTGGAGGAGGAAAACCATATAATGCTTGGAATGGAGACACTTTGAGAGCTGTATGAAATGTTGTATTGTACCACCATCCACCATTCCGCTAGAGGTAACCAACTTGCCCATTTCTTAGGTTCTTGCATTGCCATACATCGCAAATATGACTCAACACACTGATTCACCCTCTCAGTTTGTCCATCGGTTTGTGGGTGGTAGGCGGTACTAAATCTGAGTTGCACCTTTAAGGATTTGAACAACTCTTGCCAAAGTTTACTAGTGAATATTCTGCTCTATCGATACAATAGCTATAGGGAATCCATGCAATTTAAAGATGTTATCAATAAATGCCCGTATATCGATTGTCTTGAGTAAGGGTGAGAGAGTGGAACAAAATGAGCATATTTTGTGAATCACAACCACAACAAATATTACCTCCTTTCCTTTGAATTTGGTAAGCCTTCTATGAAATCCATAGAGATATGTGTCCAAGCCATATCCGAATAGGTAATGGTTCTAATAAACCAGGATAATGACAGTGTTCAGTTTTGGATCGCTGACATACCGCGCATTCTTTCACCACGGTATGTACTTCCTTCTTCATTCCCGCCAATAGAACAAATGTTTCACTCTTTGATATGTAGCCACTCTCCCTGTATGTCCTCCTACTACCGACATGTGGAGCGAATGAATAATGTTTAGCCTCAATTCAGGGTCCTTGCCCACATAAATTCTCCCTTTGTACCTCAAAACTCCAGACTTGAAAGTAAATTCTGAAGTTGTATTGGGAGACAGTGTTAATTGCTCCATTAACTCCTTGCAGTGTGCATCATCTTGATAACTGTTCGTGACAGCCTCTATCCATGAAGGTATTGCAATAGAGATGGCCATAGCACTAGTACCTCTCCTTGATAAAGCATCTGCCACTTTGTTCTCCTTACCCTTCTTATATTCTATAATATAATCAAACTCCAATAACCTCAACATTAATTTGTGTTGAATACCCTCAAGAATCTTTTTGTTCATCATGAATTTCAAACTTTCTTTGGTGGGTCTTAATTATCAATTGAGTTCCCAAGAAATAGTGTCTCCATCTCTTTAATGACTCTATGATTGCGGGGCTTCTCGGTCATAAGTAGACATAGCAATGTTTCTAACCCTAAAGTCTTATCAAATAAGCCAAGGGCCTCCTCATTGCATTAAGATCGCTCCAATTCCCAATCCACTTGCATCAGTTCCAAGAGTGAAAGCTTCAGAGAAATTTGGAAGTGCCAAAACTGGTGTGGTTGTAAGAGCAAGTTTCAACTTTACAAAAGCTTCATCCTGAGAATTCTTCCAATCAAATCCTCCTTTTTTTAACATATCATATAAGGGTCTACAAATGATACCATAATTCTTGATAAATCTTCTATAATATCCAGTCATACCTAGGAAGCTCCTCAACTGTGATATATCCTTTGGTTTTGGCCAATCAACAATGGTACTGATTTTGTCAGGGTCTGTAGCTACCCCTTCACTTGAAATCACATGGCCCAGATAAGTCACTTGGGAGACTGCAAATACACATTTGCTGAACTTAGCAAAAAGCCGATGCTGCCTCAACAACCCCAACACAATAGTCAAGTGTTCTTTGTGCTCCTCCTCACTCTTGCTATAAATAAGGATATCATCAAAGAAGACTAAAACGAACTTCCTCAAATGTTGGGCAAAAATGCTGTTCATAAGACATTGGAAAGTAGCAGGCGCATTAGTAAGTTCAAAAGGCATTACTAGATACTCATAATGGCCTAAATAGGTATTGAATGCAGTTTTATAAATGTCCTCTTTGTTCATTCTTATCGATGATATCCAGATCGCAAATCCAACTTCTTATCAATACTTTAGCATCAAAGAGTTCATCTAATGATCCTCAATCTTTGGAATGGGGTACTTATTCTTGATAGTTTGTGCATTCAATTTCCTATAATCGATACAAAGCCTCCACGACCCATCCTTCTTTTTAACCAAAATAGCAGGAGATGCATAAGGACCGGTACTCGATGCGATGATAGATGATTCTAATAAGTTTTTGATCTGCGCTCTCGATGATAGATGATTCTAATAAGTTTTTGATCCTGATCGGTAGGATCGCGATCCTACTTAGAGTCTTACGGTTCTATTTAACCCAGACTGTCGATCCAAATCTCGCTCTATCTCCTTCTTTTTCGATGAGGAACTCGATAGGGTCTAACATTAGGAGTCTTACAATGACCCATCTTTAATAGGAATAGAGTGATCACACCTCTCTCGATGAGGAACTCGAGGTAAGCCCTTTGGTTCCTCAAAGACATCATCGCATATTTATGAATCAAATCTCGAATTGAGGACTCACCTTGTTGTTCCTTTCTTCTTCTTTAGGAACCTGCAGCTCAATAACATAGCCCATCATACCCTTTCCTGTGATCTTATTCAGTTCTTTGGAATTTAGTATTCTCATTGGTTCAGATATGGATTTATCATCTAGTACTACAGACCATTTCCCTTCCTTCTTGATGGTTAATCTCCTTGTTTTCAAGTCGAGGCAGATTGGACTGTACTGATATATCCAATCACATCCTAAAACCATGTCATAGTTTTTCAGTTTAAGGATCTGGAATGAGTTGCAAAAGGCCTGTCCATTGATGCTATATTCCACCGTTGATACATGAGACCCTGTTAAAATAGTACCTCCACCAGCCACTGTCACTTTCATCAAGTTATTACACATGATCTTGCAACTTGTTTTAGAAGCAAACCTCAAGTCAATGAAAGTGTGAGTGTTGCCACTATCAACAAGTGCTATTCCTCTTCTTCCCCCTATTATGACCTCTAGTGTATAGGTAGAGATTCCAGAATAACCTTGAATTGCTTGAGATGAAATTTGCATGTGCATCAACTGCTCTTGAGGTTCCTTTTCTTCCTCATTACACTCATTAGCTTCCTGCGGTTCCTCTCCAGATTCAACATTAGGCTGTATACTCTCTTCGGGTTCAGAAACCATCAAGTTTACATTCTGAAATTGCTTGCATTTGTGGCCAATGAACCATTTATCACCACAATATCTACAAATTCCTGGTATAAATGGAGTATTAGGTTTAGTTCCCACTTCTTTCTTCTGAAAATTCTGCACATACTGGACTTTGTTCTTAGCTGAATTTGCATTATACCCACTCTTTTGAGTATTCACAACTGAACTGGTCATTCCCCTTCTAGCCACTGCTCCAGCTCCCTTTTCCATATCCTTTGCCATCCAATATGCTTCACATAGTATTTGTGGCTTCAATGGCTTAAGATAGTGCTTAATGTCCTGTCTCAATCCATTAATGAAGCATTTAACGAAAAAGGATTCAGGCAGTAAAGGATTTTCACCTTTGTATGCAGCCATCAATTCCTCAAATCGATCAATGTAATCAGAAATGTTGAGGTTGTATTGCTTCAAAGAGTGAAATTGTTCCAGCACTTCATAACTGATGTACTGAGCAAATCGGTCACAAACCATTCGACAAAAGACTTGCCAAGGAGGGGGATTCCACAATAGCCCAGTACTCCTGATCCAGTTATCAGCCCTACCTCCCATATACATCTGAGCTAGGTCGAATTTGGCTTCATCTGGAACACTAGCCATAGCAAAATAAGTCTCTATCTGCCTGATCCATTCCAGTGGATGACTGCCATCAAACCGAGGAAACTCAATTCTAGGACCCTTAGCAATTGACTTGTAAAAGTTATTGATCCTATCGGGTCCTGGATCAGGGTTCCATTGTCTTCCAAAGTGAGAATCTTGAGTAAAGTTCCGGTGGTTCAAGGTGGGTGAAGCTGGAGTAAGGGGCGGAGATGTGTTTTGACCCCAGTTCAAAGGAGCTGTAGACTGCCCCGTTGGAGTATGATAATAATTCCCTTCATCGTTGCCATTAAGATTTATCCCTTGGGTGCTGTTGAGGTGTGCTGGATTCCTGACCTTACCTCTTCTCATAGCCTCTAACTCTAGATCCACGAATCTGAGTGGTCTGCTTTGGGGCTTTTGTCATTGCAGATTCACCGATCCCAGAGTTTCTTTCGGCAGGTTGAAGCTGAGTTGCAGACATACCTTGCAATAGTGATTCAATCCTATTCATCTGTAGCTGCATACCCGTGACTTGATTTTGCAACTCGCCCAGATGTTGTTGCAGGGACTCTACTTTACTTTAGGCCTCCATGGTTTCTTGCCTCACCGCAATCAATTCGGATGCATCGCTTTCAGATCCGGTTGCGGCTTAGTCATCTTCCTTTGGAAAGTCCAAAACTAAAGCTCAGCAACTTGTAGAAGAACAAATCCAAAATCTTGCCTTGTTCTTGATCTCGCCGCGAAAGGATCTGAATATACCAGGGATTTTACAGTGATCGGAATCACCAACTGGATGCTTTAGACTTAATCGACGCCAAGGATGAGCTTGCTCGATACCTTTTGTCGATCCTCTCACGAGAACACAGGAGCGTTTTTAGTTTTGGTTACGAAGAACCGAAAAGCGAGGGAAAGTGTATATGCTAATGCTAAATTAAAGTAAGACTAGGGTTTGGCATAATGATTCGATGCCGTTTTCATTGATTAACTCAGCTTATATAGTCTTACAAGCAAGTAAAAGTAAAGATCTTTGTAAAAGTAAGATTCAGTGATTAAAACCAATCAGGTTATCCCATTACAAAGCTTCAGAAGAAAACTCAATTACGAGAATAGTAAATACTCACCAAGTATTAGCCGTTGATCACGAACTTAAAGGGTATCTTCCCATCCGAACCATTCATTCTCATTAACTCCTCACACTACTTCTTCAACCTTCAGAACTGAAGCTCTCGGTCATTTTCAGCAATTCTGCTCTGAAGTGCAGTTCTGACATTGAGGTCGGCAGGTAGTCGGCGCTCTCTTCGTGTGCTCCAGGAACTTAATGCGTGCAAGCGGCCGTGGCGAGTCCGCCACGGTGTTGGCGGCGGCAAACTCGATGACGATTTTCCCGCCCTCAATGCACTTCCGAATGTAGTGATAGCGTGTATCAATGTGTTTGCTCCAATCATGATAGACGGGATTCTTGCACAAAGAGATGGCGGATTTGTTGTCAACCTTCAATTCCACGGGCTCTGGCTCGCCGCCGATTATGTCGCTCAGCAGGCGTGCAAGCCAAATTCCCTGGCATGACACGGTGGCTGCGGCAATATACTCGGCCTCGCACTAAGAGAGAGCCACCACTCTTTGTTTCTGTGACTGCCAAGTAATTGGGCTCGAGCCAAGGAAGAAGAGCACTCCTGTCGTAATCTTGCGATCATCAACGTCGCCGGCCATGTCACTGTCACTATAGCCGTGCAGCTGTGGTTTCTCCTTGGTCCGCCTCACAAATTTGCACCCAAAATTTAGTGTCCCGGCGATGTAACGCAGCAAATGCTTCACCGCCGCATACTGCTCTTCCCTCGGATCCTCCATAAAGCGACTCACATATCCAACTGCGTAAGTGATGTCGGGGCGAGTGTGTGTCAAATACCTCAGTGCCGATGATGCTCGGTGACATCGTCGCATCCATCGGCGGGCCGGTGCTCGCTTGCTCAATTTGAGCCGCGTCTCCATCGGCACTTGGCTCGGATTGCAGTCGGCCATGCCGCTGCTCTCCAAAATCTTCCGTGCGTACGCAGCCTGGCCCATGGTGATGCCGTCCGCACTCTGCTTAACCTCGATCCCAAGATAATAACTTAGGAGGCCGAGATCACTCATCTTGAACAAGCTGTGCATCTCTTCCTTGAACTTGCGGATTTCCTTTACGCCCACGCCGGTGATGACCAAATCGTCCACGTATACTCCCACGAGCAACCGGGAGTCACCGTAGCCACGCGCATACATGGCGTGATCCGAGGGGCTTCACTGGAAGCCGAGTCGATCTGAGCCCTCATCCGACTTGGAGTTCGGTAGCGAGGGCTGGCGAGCCCATCTGAGGCCTTCTTCAATTTTAGCACCTTGTGCTCCTTGCCAAATCACGCACAAAGCCCGGCGGTTATGCTGACGAGAACCAGCTCGAACTGACTCGCGTTGAGGAACGTCGTCTTCACATCCATGTGGTGGACCTCCCAATTCTCCGACGACCATCTGCGCAAAGAATCGCATAGAGTCCATGCGAGCAACCGTGCCAAGACCTCCTCGAAGTCGATGCTCGGTCGTTGCACGTACCCTTTAGCGACGAGGCGCGCCTTGTGTCACACGATGTTGCCGCGCTCATCCCGCTTCACCTTGTACACCCACTTGAGGCCGATCGGGCGATAATCGGCAGGGGGATCAACCAGCTCCCATGTCTGATTCTCTTCAATCGATTCAATCTCGTCGATCATCGCCCGCCTCCAAGGATGGCTCTGCTCGGCCTCTTGGAAAGAGGCCGGTTCCTCGGCGGAGGTGAGCAACAGTCCCCAAGTTGGGAGATGGCGCCGCCGCGCCAAGTTAAACCACAGCGCCGGTCCGATGATGTTGTCGAGGGCGCGAAGCGGATCGGGGCGTCGTCATCTTGGTTGGCATCGAGGGCCTCCCTTGCATCTGTTGGAGGCGTGGCGAATTCGACATCAGGCACATCTGCTGGCGAGGCAGCATCGCCCGTTGGAGTCGCGTGTTCAGCGGGCACACGCTCTAGGGTGCGTGGCGAGGTTCTGGCCGAGGTCGACGTAGCGGATTGCACAATGGGTGGCGCAGAGTGTGCAGCTCCATGCGCCTCCGAGTTGGGATCCTCCACAGGCGTTCCTATGACAACAACGGTGGAGTATTCCACAATGAACGGATCAGCGCCAGGCGGTGTACCTTGTTCGGGCTGCTGCGAGCCCCAGTCCCACTGGGCTTGTTCGTCGAAGATGACATCTCTCGTCACGTGCACCCGCTCGTTCGTTGGGCGCGAGTGCTTATGATGTTATGTGGTTGGCGTGGCTTTTCCTCCTTTTCTCCCATGCGTTTCCATCTTGGCTATTCTGATGCATTTCAACAGTTTGATGATATTATGGAATGTGTTTTCGATTAGTTTTGAATGGCCGACAGTTTCGGAACAATAATTTTGTCAGATTTGCTACGCGCTGCGCGCTGTATGTATGGGTGGATGGATGACGCGAGCGCGAGGTGGTGATGGTAAGTACGCGGTGCGTTGGTGTTTGGATTGGTGGGGGGAGGAAAGGGTCGTGGCGTGCAAGAGAAACCGCTTGCCAAAGCGCCAAGTGCTGGTGACACGCCACGCGTTCTTGCTATGCTTCGTTGTTGAGTCGCGAGTGCTTATGCCGTTATGCGGTTGGCGCGGCTTTTCCTCCTTTTCTCCCCTGCGTTTCCATCTTGGCTATTCTGATGCATTTGAACAGTTTGATGATATTATGGAATGTGTTTTCGATTAGTTTTGAATGGCCGACAATCTCGGAACAATAATTTTGTCGGATTTGCTATTTCTAAGTCGTCTGAAATTTTCTCAAGTTTAAGTCAATTATTGTTACCACTGAATTTGTGTGTAGAGATTAATATATCATATGATTGGATATTGATCCAATAGATAAAACATGTGACTTATGCTTAAAAAAATTTCAGTCACCTTACGAATAGACAATCCTAATTTTGTTTTAGGACAACATATAATGATTTTGAGACATCGATTTGGAACATACTAGTAGTGTTAGCATGTTGTTACTCTTCATGTCTTTCTACAAACTGAAAAATTCGTTACCATGTTGTCAATTGGGGCGAGGGTAGGGGTGGAAAAAAGCTTGTTAGTGGGCTCGTTGGCTCGGTTCAAAATTACTCCAATTAAACTCGTTATTTGATCAAATATTGAAATTAGTCAATTTCGAATGAAATTCGATTTCACCTGGCTGGCTCGGCTCGACTCGTTAATTTCATTAATAAAAATACTTTCAAAAAATATATAAAATGATATTAAATCAAACTATGTTAATTTCGAGAAAAGCTCGGTAAGACGACTACCTGACTCGTTATCCACCCCTAGCAGCGAGGGCCATTTATGTTCGCCGAGGGCTTCAGAGTGGGCTGTAAAAAGCTTAGGTTTAGTTGAGCCCATAGTGAGCAGCTGAACATCAAGCCTGCCGGGCCGCCTAGCTATTGTGGCTTGTACTGTTAAGTCGGGCCGAGCTGGTTGAGTCAGCTTCATTTCTAGGCCTGGCCGACTACGAAACGGGAAAATTAGAAAAGCATGGCGTAATCGCGTCGCGTCCCCAGCGAAACAGCAGCGGGCCAGCGGCAATGGGCGCCACGCCGGTGCGTTGGCCGCGGGTGCTAGCCCCGGCGCACCTCGCCGGAGCCATCCACCGGCAGAAGAACCCCCTCGAAGCCGTCCACCTGTACTTCGACGCGCCCTCCGCTACCCGCCCTCCTCCTACCGCCACAACGACGCCGTCCATTCCTCCGTGCTCGCCGCTGCCTCCGCCACCCCCTCCTCCCTCCCTCCTCGACCGCATCCTCCCCTCCTCCCCTCCGCCGATTCCCTCCTGGCCGCCTCCATCCCCACCTCCCTCCCGTATCCGCCTTATCCATCTTCCGCTCCTCCCTCCCATCCTCCCCCGCCCGTCTTGGTCCCTCTCCTTCTCCGCCCTCCTCCGCCGCCTCCTCTCGCATAGTCTCCTCCCCGAAGCTGCCCGACTCTTCGCTGACTTCGCAGGGCGCCCGGAAGTCTCTCTAGTGTCCGAAGACCTTACTCTGCTGATCTCCGAGCTGTGCCGCGTGCGGCGTGCTGACCTCGCGCTGCAGGTGCTCGACGAAATGCCTACTCAGTGCCTCGCGCCGGATAGGGACGCGTACCGCGCTATCGTGCTTGCTCTCTGCGATGCTGGCATGCTCGACGAGGCCACGCACGTCCTCTACTCCATGCTGTGGCGTGTGTCGCAGCGGGGTTGCGACACAGATGTTGTGGTGTACCGGGCATTGCTGGTCGCACTCTGTGCGGCTGGCCAGGGTGAGCAGGCTGAGCTAGTGCTGGATAAGGTGCTCAGGAAGGGGTTGAGGTCGGCAGGTAGTCGGCGCTCTCTTCGTGTGCCAATGCTTGCTGGGCTTAGCACCGAGGACGCCCGGGAAGTCATTGATCGAGCGTTGGTTGTGCGAGGTGGGCGGACTGTTGCGAGCTTTGAATCCATGGTTCTTGACCTCTATGATGAGGACGGTTGAACGAGGCAGACAATTTGTTTGAGGACATGAGCAAGAAGGGGTTCAAGCCAACAATATGCATGTATGAGGCGAAGATCACTGCTTTATGCAGGGAACAGAGGATGGATGATGCAGTGAAGGTGTTGGAGGAGGAGTTGGCCAAGAATGATCTCGTTCGACTGTGAAAACATATAACTTGATAATGAAGGGTCTTTGCGACATTATGCAATCAAGGAAGGCACTTGGATACCTTAAAAGGATGGATAAGCAGCTTGGCTGTGTTGCTCGGAAGGAGACTTTCTCTATCTTAGTCATTGGCTTGTGCTCAGAAAGCCAGTTTGTTAAGGCGGCAAGGGTTTTGGAGAGGATGGTGAAGGGTCGTCATCGGCCTGACAGAAGTGAATTCAACAATGTTATTGAAGGTTTATGTTCTGCTGGAAGAACATATGATGCAATCCTATGGCTAGAGGAGATGATCAACCATGGAGAAACACCTGATGTCCGTGTTTGGTCTTCTTTGGTTTCGGCGGCTTTAGGAGT
Organism: Phyllostachys edulis; assembly: GCA_036346405.1. Taxonomy (NCBI): domain Eukaryota; kingdom Viridiplantae; phylum Streptophyta; class Magnoliopsida; order Poales; family Poaceae; genus Phyllostachys; species Phyllostachys edulis. The sequence goes on from JAYEVD010000118.1 coordinate 45,945, forward strand.
AAGAGCCAGCGTTATGGCTGCAGCTATGTGAGAAGTGTGACTCTGCCAAGAAGACTCTTGAAGCACACCAAAGACACCAACAAAGGAGCCTACTGTGTATGTAAGTGAAGTCACGTTTTTTTTTTTATCATCTTGTTGTTTATGCAGTGGCAAAAGTGTTTCCTACTAGCGAATTAGTTGCTGTAATTAGTAACAATATCCTAAACCAAGGCTCAAATATATTTTGCTGTCTACTTTTGTGGCAAATTGTTGTTTTTGACCTTTATGGTTGTGATGAGGAAAATTTTACTTGTTAGGAGTTTGACTTTTGAGTCCACTGCTTGATTTAAATGTTAAACAGAGGATTAACTTGTCATTCTGATGTAACAAATTCCATTGCAATCGAGACTATTATTGGCACAAGACATAATGAGTTGATTAACTAGATGATTGTATCTGTACTCTTGTAGTTTACAAAATTGCCAGGATAATCTCCAGGCATAGGTACAGAATTGCCAGATCTTGTCCTGGCCGAGTCTATAAAATTGTTGGATTACCCAAGCAGATCCTCCGGTGACCCCTCCTTGACCACAACGTGGACTGCAGCTCAGACACCTCTTCCCCAATCCGCTCGCTGGGAAGGAAGACGCCAGTGACGCTGTTGCCTGTGCGGCTGTGCCCAGCCCAGCTGCATGCTCCCTTTGCTCTGCCCACTCTCCAACTTAGCAGAACCCAAGTAACCAGTAAGAAGATAGGGAACAGTGACAGGTGGGGCCCACAAGGAAGAAGATAGAGGAAGAAAATTGCAACATCGAGGGCAAAATTGTCTTTGCACCGCTCTGTCACACCCTTGACCGACGGAATTCGGTCAACAGTGGCATAAAGCTGTAAGGTTTCAAAATGCAATGGTATGTAAGGGAGGGTGTTTTGCGATGGCGGATCGAGGATCGATAACTTTGCGATGGCATATAAAAAATTCCCATTAGATTATGTGCAAATATGTCATAGGCAGACAACGTATAAGCCTTGTTGAAAAAAGAAACAAGAATAAAATGTTAAAACTTTTAGCAAATAAGTTGTTATGTTATTTGGTGTTGTATATGACCAGTAAACCTGGTTATGTTACTTGCCACTTTGCCAGGGTGACGCAGATATCTTCATCCCAACCGATTTCTGGCTTTTGGAGCAGACGGACCATCACTGCTCTGGTTTTTCAAAAGAGCAGAAGAATCCTGGTGCATTTAAACCAGTGAAGAAGAGGAGAACAATCATAGTAAGTTTAGCCTGTTTATGCCAACTTTGTTCTCTCTCTATGCAGCATAGTTCATTTTGTGCCTAACTCCGATTTTGCATATATCTTTGACTATCTTTGGTACTGAAAGGTAACTTGTTATTTGTCGAACTATCATTCAGCTTGATACCGCTGCCTTCATGGAAGAGTTTGGACTGCCGTTGAAGACAAGGACCAAAGATGGATATAATCCACTTCTTGATGATTTCAAGGACACAAAATTCTATCTCAGCGTTCCTACCCACAACAAGTAGTCAGTCTGTGTTGCTTCTTCTGTTCGCTTGTCAAAGCTTTACATTAGACGCGAGTGAATATCGAATATGCAACGAACAACCAGTAATCGAGGCTTGGACCCTTGCGAAGCCTCACGGGAACATTTTATATCAAAAGCCCCACGTCGCCTTGCAGTTATATTAGAGATAGAAGCTTAATACGTGCAGTTAACCTAGATAATAACAGCATATATTAACTATTATGTGTATTAAAAACAGCACATAGCATGACATACTCCATCACAGTTTTGCAAGGTTGAGCAACTCTACCGGCCTCGCATAGTGGAGCTCTCGCGTCGCCCTCCTGCGCCGCTCGCCACTCCGGCGGCGGCGGCCTCCTTCAGTTCGCCCGTCCCCCTTCCCTGCAGCCTTCCCTCCACCTCCACGCCGATTGCCGCTCCAGCGACGGCGCACTCCTTCCAATGGGTTCTCCCTCCCAACGCCTAGACTTCAAAGCAGCAGTTTTGGGAAGAATGTCTGAGAAGGAGCGAAGATGGACGGAATCTTCTCTATCCAGTCCAGATTCTCGTGGAATCCGGTGCCGCGTCTCGCCGGTCAGGTCGTCCTCGCCAAATCAGCTCGTTCTTACGCGCCGGTCGTTGAGCCCTTCGAGGGCTCGGGTTGTCGAGCCCGGTCGCCTTGGGGCTCCAACCATGAATGCATTCTTCGTGGCGGCCCTATCAATACTTCCAATTTCCTCCTCCTGGTCCGCCAATGGTCGCGTCTAGCTCAGGCGGTCAGCCAACCTCTTCGTTTCCGAGTTAAGTTAAGCTTGGAGGGTTTGCCTTTGCACGCGTGGAGTTTGGCCGCCGTTTCAGCCATCCTCTCCCCCTCGTGTTGGATCGAAGCTTTTGATGAATCATCCACTTCGCGTGCAGATTTGTCGGCTTTCCGCTTGGTCGCGTGGTCCCTTAACCCCAATTTGATTCCGAAGGAAAAATCGGTGCTCCTTGTCGAAGCAGGCCTCCGGCCCGATGGTTCCATCTTGGAACACGGGACACAGGTCTTTGCGAAGCCGTCTAGCTCAAGGGTGCTACAGGAGGCCCTTCGCTACAATGTCATCATCCACATTCACGAGGTGGTCGATTTCTCATCCTCGGCTGAGTCTGTGCCCTCCTTTGCACCTTTGAGCGACGACTCCGGCTTCGGCGGGCTTCCTCGCGATGACTCCGACGACTCAGGACCACGTCGCCACTCCTTCCGCACCTCTCCTGGCGTAGTGGATGGAGTCCGCATGCTCACGGAGGCCGGTCGGAGGAAGCTCTCACGGCATACATCGGCACGGGGGGCTCTTGGCTACTTCTTGGAAGCTGCCCCCCATGTCAGCTCCTGGCATGAGGTCGGTGTCAGCGTTCCAGGTTTTGCGCGGCAAAGGAGGCGTGAGAAAGACTTCATCAGAATTGGTTTGGCAGGTTGCCAAAAAGGCTTCAAAGCCTACGCGCCGCTTGCCATCTTCGGCATTGCTCCAAGTTGAGCCTGTCCTAGAGAAGAAAAAGGGGGTCTTAAATGCCGCTGCTCTACCCTTCAGCCCGATCGAAGTCACGGAGCCGCCTCCAGCTTTCCACCATCTTTGTCGCCCCAAGATTGATAGAAGCTCCACGTTGCGCGCCTTTGCCCCTCGCAGATGCTGATAAGGAGGTAGCTAGTTGTGGCCTGCAAGGGCAAGAGGTAAATCGAGCCCTACTAGGCGCGAATCCGGATGATGCGGTCGAGCCACCCATGTCATCCACGGGCTTTCCTGCTCCCGAGGTCTGCGTCTGTGCCCCTCGAGTGACAAATCTTCTTGTATCTTCGATGGTTACGCTACCCTTCACGTAATCTTCACAACTTGGCCGAGTGGCGTCAAACCAAAATTGCATGCCCCATGCAACGCGTCAAGAGGTCGCCACGGCCCATCAAGCTCTCACATCTTTGGGCAACACACGATCTGGTCGTGGAAAACTCCAAAGTGAAGCACTCCTTTCACCATTCCGTCCGAACAACGGCGGCACCATCCCCAAACCGCCCTCGGTCCTTGAACTCGACGACAAGTCTCGCTTCATAGAAGAGCATGCTTGCGGTGCGTGCCACATGCAAGGTGGCGTCAGCGTACCAAGCCCTCGCGGTCGAGTCATTTCTTGTGTTGTGCCTCGGTGGCGAAGATGAATCCTCTACTGAGGTCGATTGTGGTCGGGGCGGCCGATTTCCCCTGGCTATTTGCCGAAGCTTGCCGCCGCCTGAGCGGCTCTTATCCTACTTGCGTGAGGCGGCGATCCTGCGACCTCGCTCTTGCCTATGCGGACGTCGAGATCGCCTTCAAAGAACCAAAGCCATTTCGCCCAAAGGCGCAGCAAGCGTCTGGCCGCCTCCTGCTCGAAAGCTATCCCAGCCGTTAAGCGCGCTCAACTAGTTTTAGCTGGTTAGCTCGAGGCTTCTTCAGGGATCCGCTCGGGATGATCACTCGTACCTGTTAAACTTCACTCATTTGTTTGACCAGAGCTCTCTCAAGATCACATCATCGCCCTCGCGTCATTGTTCAAGATCGGTTAAAACCTTGCCTACCGGCGTGGTTGAAATTTTGGCGAGTGCTTCGTCGGCCAGGAACTCTTGCGACCCACGAATTTGGGGACTCGGATCCTTGGTTGCCTAGCTTGCTACATGGACGCGTCTGTAATATCAACTTCATTAGTTGGAATGTAAGGGGCTCAATATGAGGGCCAAGCGTCATGTAATTAGAAAGCGGTTGTTGATGCTTGTGCATCGGTCGCCTATATCCAAGAAACCAAAATCAGTGTCTTCAATTTGCGCTTGTAATGGAAACCCTCGGGGCCTCTTTTCGCGGCTTCTACTACCTTCCGTCTTCCCGGTCGAGAGGAGGCATACGTTAGCTTGGATGTCGAAGAAGGTTACTTGTTGGCGCCGAGTATAAGGAACCACTCCATAACAGCAAAGGTCACCCTCCCTTGTGGGTCAGAATCTTGGCTATCGGTAGTCTACGGTCCAACGGAAGAGACCTGTAAAACAGCGTTTCTGCAGGAACTCCGAGACATCTAGAACTACACCTCTGGTCCGTGGATCATTCTTGGAGACTTCAACCTTATTCTGCATGCAAGTGACAAGAATAACGATCGCCTCCACAGAAGGCGTATGGGGAGCTTCCAACGGGTGATTGATGACCTAGATCTCAAGGAGATCCACCTCAATGGTAGAGCTTTCACCTGGACTAGCGCCAGGGAGAACCCAACCCTGGAGCGCATTGATCGGGTTTTTGTCTCTACAGAGTGGGACATGTTGTTCCCGAACTGCTTCCTTCGAGCCCTCCCCTCCACGGCCGGACCATCGCCCTTCTTTGTTCTCAATGACCTTCTTGAAGGAATCGAAGAAACGATTTCGCTTTCAATCCTTCTGGACTAGGATTGAAGGCTTCATGGAAGTGGTTAAGGAGGCTTGGAAGGGGGTTAATCTTCGGCACAATCCTTTTCGACGCCTCCATAGCCTCCTCACGACCACAGGTCGCACGTTGCAATCTTGGAGTCAGTGGCAGTGTGGTAGCATTCGTCAGACAATTGGATTGGCAAAAGAACTTATATGTCGCATCGATACAGCAGAGGAAAAACGACTTCTTTCTCCTTGGGAGCGCTGGCTAAGAATGGAGCTCAAAAAGAAACTGCTAGGGTTGTGCTCCTTTGAGAGAACTATTGCTCGCTAAAGGTCGCGTATCAGATGGTTGCGGGAGGGGGACGCAAACTCCCGCTTCTTCCACATACATGCCAATCACCGTAGGCGTGTGAACTTCATAGGAAGTCTAAAGGTCGCAGATGACTGGGTGCACACTCAGGAAGGTTTGGAAGATGCCTTCCACGACCATTTTGTCAACCTCATTGGAAAACCGGTCACCAGAACCCATTCTTTGGATTTCAGTTTCCTAGATCTTCCAGTTCACGATCTACAGGAGCTAGACGCAGATTTGTCTGAAAAGGAGGTTTGGGAAGCAATCAGATCTATGCCATCCGAAAAGGCGCCAGGTCCTGATGGGTTCACGGGTTTTTTCTATCAGCACTGCTGGGATATCATCAAGCCAGACATTATGGCGGCATTTCATGCCCTAGGTCGGTTAGCAGGAAAGGATTTCCAACTGCTCAACCAAGCGTTTTTAACTCTTGTGCCGAAGAAACTTGCAGCTCAGGAACCAAGAGACTTCCGGCCCATCAGCTTGGTCCACAGTATATCCAAAATCTTCTCGAAAGTCTTGGCTCGAAGGCTAGCACCGGAGTTGATGAAGGTAGTAGCACCAAATCAATCCGCTTTCACAAAAGGTCGCTCCATTCAAGACAATTTCTTCTTGGTCAGGCAATCTGCGAGCTTTCTCCACCACCAGAAACAATCGGCTATCCTCCTCAAGCTGGATATAGCCCAAGCTTTTGACTCCCTTTCTTGGACCTTCCTGTTGGAAATCTTTGCGACACAAAGGTTTTGGCCCAAGGTGGTGTGCTTGGTCGTGTACCCTACTCGGTTAAATCGTCAACGTGGTGCTTGTCAATGGTCAACAAGGACATCGGTTTGGCATGGTCGTGATCTGCGACAGGGAGACCCTCTATCCCTACGTTGTTCATTATCGCCATGGATGTCCTCAACAACTTTGTTCAACATGAAAATCTTGGTTGCTTTATCCGATTGGCGGCAGGCAAGGTTACCACATCGGCTTTCCTTATATGCGGATGACGCGGTCGTGTTTGCTTCTCCGGCCAGGACAGACCTTCTCACCATCAACGAAATTCTTAATCTCTTCGGCGAAGCTTCGGGCTTAAGAACCAATTTGGCCAAGAGCTCTTTCGTCCCAATTCGGTGTGATGATCAACAAATCCAGCTCACCACCGAGTCTCTTCACTGCAATGTTGCTGCTTTCCCCTGCAAATACCTTGGTTTGCCTCTCACCTTGAGAAAACCTTCTAGGGCAGACTTCCAACCTCTTTTGGATATGGTCGCTAAACGTCTTCAAGCTTGGCAGGCCAAAATGCTATCACAAGGGGGACGGCTTATCCTGGTTCAAGCGGTGTTATTGGCGTTGCCGGTATACACTTTCATGGCCCTTGACCCCCCCTCTCGGTGATTAAAGAAATCGACAAAAAGGCGGCGTTTCTTTGGAAAGGGTCATAAAATGTCCTGGCGGTCAATGCTTAGTGGCTTGGTCCTGATCTGTCGCCCTCGTCATCGGGGGGGGGGTTAGGCCTTCAAACTGGTCTTGCTTGGTCGAGCCCTCGCATCCGGCTTTGGCTTCTAACGGTCTTGGTCGGCGAGGCCTTGGGGGAGTCTTCATACCCAGCTCAGCCGTGTGGAGGAAGACATGTTCAGGGCTTCAACAGTGCTCATACTTGGGAACGGGGAGAACTCTCTCTTCTGGGAGGATCGTTGGTTGGACGGTAGATCAATCCAAGGCCTGGCGCCTTCCATTGTCAGCATGGTCAGACCATCGACTCGCAAGCAAAGAACGGTAGCTGGTGCCCTTACAAGCAACGGTTGGATCTCAGACATTTCGGGCCAGCCTGAAGACGTCAACATCTCGGAATTCTTGCGACTTTGGAATGCTTTGCAGCCAATACAGCTTGCACCAGGAGTGGTCGACAATGTTCTTTGGAGATGGGAACCTTCGGGATGTTACTCCTCTAAGTCCACTTACGCAGCTTTCTTTAGTGGCTCACTCAGGTTCCCTTGCGCCGAGGCCATTTGGAAGTCGCGAGCTCCGCTTAAATGCAAAATCTTCATTTGGCTCGCTATTTGCCGTTGTTGTTGGACGGCCGACCGCTTACAGCGTCGGGGGTTGCAAAACCAAGGAGTTTGTGTCTTCTGCGAGCAAGGGCTTGAAACCATCGACCATCTCCTAGTGGGGTGCGCGGTGACAGCACAGGTTTGGGGGCGCTTCTTATCCAAGGTTGGCCTTATCTGCGCCATCCCTGCCGGTCAGGCCACTCTTCAAGACCATTGGATTGCCGCCAGGAACTCCCAACCTAAGCATCGGAGGAAGGATATTGATTCTAGCATAATTCTGCTCTCGTGGATGATTTGGAAGGAGCGCAACAAGAGGATTTTCAATAACGTCGCTTCTACCATTGACCAACTCCTTCTACGTACTTTTGACGAGAACAATCATTGGCGCATGGCAGACTCGACTTTGGTGGAGTTGCCTAGTTGACCAGTTTCTAGTCGTTCGTTCTCGGGTTTCGCTTTCTCCGCCTTGTGTTTCTCTTTAGGTCGTGGTTTGTAGCTGTGCCTAGCATGCGTTGTGGGCATTCTGGCTAGTTGGTTTGTTTTGTTTGTTTGTTTTTGGGCTCTCCTTGTACAATTTTTTTATTCTACCTTCTTAATGATAAGTTGTGCAAAGCTTTTGCACTTCCTTGATAAAAACAACACATAAGTGTCTCAGTCGATTGGACTCATATGTCTGTCAGGCCGCCGCCCGCCTGGTGCTTGCCGCCGTCCCCCGACGCGACGCCATTGCCCGAGCTCCTCTGCTCTAGCCGGACCGCGTCGCTGCTCGGGCCGCTGCTGCTCGGTAGAGGAACCCTAAACTTCCTCGTGTGTGCTCCTTCTCTTTGGGCCATGTAGGTCTTTTATCTTTCCGTCTGTTCGGTTTTTGAGTAAGCCAACCCAGCCCGAGAAAAAAAAAGAAAGAAAAAAAAACAAAAGCTGATGGCTTCTATCGGAGGCTCCTTCGCCATCCTGCTCCCCCTAGTTCGGTTCGATGGGGCGAACTTAGGAGTGGGCCGTTCACTGATTCACCTCAACGGCCCGGCGTCTCTGGGTCATCTCCTTGGCGGCGACCTGCCCACCTCGTCCTACACCGCCAGCCCTGCCCGCTCTCTCTGCTGGTGCGGATAAGGTGGCTTAGGAGGCCACCAATGCTGCACTGGAGGAGGCCCTAGAGTTCTACCAGTCTGAGCTGCACGCCTACAAGCGCTGGCAGGAGTCCGAGGCTCGTGCTATCGCCATCCTGGTGAGTAGCATGCCCGTGACCATCTCTATGGATGTGGCGGAGCTGCTGACGACACAACTTATGTAGGGCGCCTCGAGCTCACTACCGGACGCAGTGATGCTATATATCTCTCAATTGTGCACCAGACGCATTCTCTTCAGCAGCTCGATGCCACTGTGGATGACTTCTACCAGAAGCTGTCAGAGGTGTGGCGTCAGCTTAACTCTCTGGGGCCGGATATCTGCCGGACCTGTCCTTGCTGTGTGTGGCTCCGCGCTCACCAGGAGACACACCGTTTCTATGACATCCTGACGCGTCTTTGGCCTGAGTTTGAGACTATGCGTGCTCAGCTCCTGACTCGTCACCCGTGCACGAGCTTGGTGGAGGCCCTCACGGGTGTGCGTGCTGAGGAGACTCGTCAACGTGGCGTGGCTCAGATGTAGTCTGTCTTGTCTGCCTTAGCACCACCTGCTGCATCGATTTCTTCAGCACCAACCGTGATCCCTCTCCCAGCTCCTCCGGTGGCTGTTGTTTCTACCGCAGGTCTCCATTGCACCTACTATCAGTGTGACGACCACAGGTATCAGGATTGCTACAAGCGGAGGCGGGACCAGGGTCGTCGGGGTGGACGTCCCCCGAAGGGCTCTGGAGGTTCCTCTCACTCAGGAGCTGGTGCCTCTTGACAGGGCTCCTTTGGTGACACCACACAACAGCTCCTCTCACTGCTTCAGCGCCTCGGTGTCGGCTCGTCCTCAGACTCCTCAGGTTCTACTCGTCTGGCTCTTGCTTATCAGCAGTCTTCCTCGCCTCCGCCTCCTCCCTCGTCAGGTATCTTGTCTCCGTGGATCTTGAACTCTGGTGCTTCTTTTCACATGACACCAGATTCTACCCACCTTACTTCCGTGTGTTCCACAGATTTTTCTTCCACTGTTCAGACTGCAGATGGTACCTCTTCCTGTTGCAGGCCGAGGCACCCTTTCCACTTCTTTTCATGTTCCTGCAGTCTCTCATATTCCTTAGCTTACTATTCAGCTTATGTCGACTGGTCAGATCACTGATCACGGCTGTCGTGTTGTTCTTGAGTCTGACTCTTGTTGTGTTCAGGACCATCGTACGGGGACTTTGCTTGGTACTGGCCCTCCACACCTTGATTCGCAGCGTCTTTGGGAGCTCGACTGGCTTCATCTTCCTTCCGTTGTCTCCACCAGCCAGTCAGCCACTATCACTACCTCTGGTTTTGATGCGTCCTCCACTACCTCTTTCGCTCAGTGGCACCATCGTCTCGGTCATCTCTATGGCTCGCGTCTATCGTCTTTAGTCGTCGTGGTGTTCTTGGGTCTGTTTCTAGGGACACCTCTTTACATTGTATGGGTTGCAAGCTTGGCAAGCAGCTGCAGCTCCCCTATCCCTCTAGTGATTATATTTCTATTTGTCCTTTTGATCTTGTTCACTCTGATGTTTGGGGTCCGACTCCTTTCATTTCGAAAGGGGTCATCGCTATTATGTGATCTTTATTGATCATTATTCTCGTTATACTTGGATCTACTTCATGTTCGAGCGCGGTCAGGTTCTGTCTATTTACCAGATGTTCGCCACTATGGTTCGCACTCAGTTTGATTCAGTCATTCGTGTATTCCGTGCCGACTCTGCTGGTGGGTATCTATCTGCTGCTTTGCGTCACTTCCTCGCTGAGCAGGGCACTCTTCCCCAATACTCTTGTCCTGATGCTCACACTCAGAACGGTGTCTCTGAGCGTAAGCATTATCACTTGCTTGAGACCACTCACGCTCTCATGCTTGCCTCTTCTGTTCCCCCTCACTTCTGGGTTGAGGCTATTTTTATTTCTACTTTTCTCATCAACTGCGGCCTTCCTTTGCTCTTTGATTTTACTCTGTCGGCGTCTTTTGGTCGAGCTCCAGTCTGATCATCTTCGCGATTTGGTTGTATCTGTTTCGTCCTTCTTCCACCACGTGAGCGCACTCAAGCCGATCGCTCAATCGATTGAGTGTGTTTTCCTTGGCTACAATCTTGAGCATAAGGGTTGTCGTTGCTATGACCCTGTTGCTCGCACGATGAGGATTTCTCGGGATGTCACTTTTGACGAGTCCCGATCTTACTACCCTCGTTCCCCCACTATCAGCCCTGACTCTCCGCTTTCCACCACTGTTTCGCTTCATCCTCCATCTACTCTGCCTCACTCTCCTCCGGCTCCACTGCTGGCCGCACCAATTTCCTTCCGCTCTTTTGTTGAGGCTCCACCTTTTCCTTGCACTACTCTCGCCGTCCTCGGCCTACTACTTCCCTCTTGAGCCTCCATCTCTGCTGGGCCCTATTCGATCCTTCCTCTCCATCCTTCTTGGGTCGGCTCCACCTTCTCCCAGATCGATCCTCGTGATCGTCACACTGTCGAGCCTTTGAGTGCTCACGGCTTGGCCATTGCTATTCGAGCTTAAGACCTACCGTGAGGCCGCTGCTCACCCTGAGTGACAGCTCACGATGTCTAAGAAGATTGCTGCTTTGGAGCGTACTAGCACTTGGGATCTTGTACCCTTACCTGCGCGTGTTACTCCTATCACGTATAAGTGGGTGTACAAGATCAAGACCCGCTCGGATGGTTACCTTAAGCGCTACAAGGGTCGTCTTGTGGCGCGTGATTTTCAGCAGGAGCATGGTCATGACTAGATGAGACTTTCGCCCCCGTCACTCACATGACCACTGGTTGCACTCTCCTTGTTGTGGTCTCTATTTGACAGTGGCCCATCTCTCAGTTGGATGTTAAGAATACCTTTCTCAATGGCGAGCTGCGTGAGGTCTACATGCAGCCGCCCCTTGGGTATTCTGTCCCTGATGGTATGGTTTGTCGCCTTCGTCGTTCTCTCTATAGGCTCAAACAAGCCCCTCGTGCTTGGTTTGGCCCTTCTCCTCTGTTGTCACTCTTCTTGGCTTCTCCGTGATGATCACGTTCTGCTCTCTTTGTTCACACCTCTCCCCGGGGTCAGACGCTCCTCCTTCTATATGTGGGTGACATGATCATTACTGGAGATGACTCTTAGTACATTGCTTTTGTAAAGGAGCGTCTCAGTAAGCAGTTCTTGATGTCTGATTTGGGTTCTCTTCGTTACTTCCTTGGTATTGAGATCACTTCTACGCCCGAGGGCTACTATCTCTCCCAGGAGAAGTACATTCAGGATATCCTTACTCGCGCTTGTCACTGATCAACGCGTGGTGGATACTCCTATGGAGCTTGGTGTTCACCTTCGGCCTACTGATAGTGAGCCTCTTAAGGATCCCACTCGCTACCGCCATATTGTCGGGAGCCTCGTCTACCTTGGAATTACTCGACCTGACATTTCTCACCCAGTTCACATCCTGAGTCAGTTTGTCTCTGCTCCCACTCAGCTCCACTACAATCACCTTCTTCGTATTCTCTGATATCTTCATGGAACCATCACTCGACGTCTTTTCTTTCCTCGCTCTAGTTCTTTACAGCTTCAGACGTACTCTAATACAACCTGGGCTAACGATCATTCTGATCGTCGGTCTCTTTCTGCCTATTGTGTTTTCCTTGGTTCCTCCTTAATTGCCTGGAAGACTAAGAAGCGGACTGCAGTTTCTCGTTCGAGCGCTGAGGCTGAGTTGAGAGTCATGGCATTGTTGACAGCTGAGATCACCTGGCTTCGGTAGCTTCTTACGGATTTTTGGTGTTTACTTTTACGCAGACTCGCTCTTATCAAATAATCTTGGTGCGATCGGCATTGCTCGAGATCCGTGAAACATAAGCTTACCAAGCACATTGGAGTAGATGCTTCGTACATGCGATCGCAGTGCAAGACCAAGTTATTGCTCTTGAGATGTGCTTTGAACTTGAGTTAGCGATTTCTTCACCCGAGCACAAACTCGAGCTCAAGATAGCTTCTACCTCTCCAAACTCAGTGTTGTTGATCCATCATGAGTTTGAGGGGGAGTGTTAAATATGTATATTATGTAGGGTGTTATTTACTATTGTCCGACCTTGTACATGTTATATATTGGTCTTTGGCCCATTGGAATATACAAGATGCTTTATTCCAAACACTTACAAGATACGTAAATATATTATGAAGCATTTATACAAACTTCGAAACAAATCTAGCCGCGTAAATACGCAGGGCACCCTGCTAGGTATATACTAGATGCTTTATTGTCTGATGCATATCAATTGTTATTCATTCTCAGGTTTCTGAATAAATGTGCAATTGCAAGGGACGGTGATATAAATGATGACGGTTCTGCAAGAAACTCATGGGAGCTTTGCAGTATCCAGCAAACAGAGGAGGTTAAATGTTTGATAAGAATTGTGCCTATTTATATTTCTAACATCATATGCTTCGTCGCAATGGCTCAACAATTCACCTATATAATCTTGCAAGCATTAACAATGGACTGTCACCTTGGGCCACACTTCGAAATTCCTTCAGGCTCTGTTATATCCATATCGTTCATCGCCCAAACTGTATTCATCCTTATTTATGACCGAGTTTTAGTACCTATAGCTAGACGATTCAACGGAGTGGAAAGTGGAATTACAACTTCTACAGAGACAGGGTGTAGGGTTGGCGATTTCTCCCATTTCAATGGTGGTAGCAGGACTTGTTGAACGTTAAAGGAGGAACTCAGCTTTATCTGATGGAGGAACATCACCTATGTCAGTCTTGTGGCTTGCACCCCAACTGGTTTTAATGGGTAATGCTCAGGCCTTAAATGCAGTTGGACAAATGGAATTCTACAATAAGCAGTTTCCAGAGAACATGCAAACCCTGGCAGGATCCCTATTCTTCTGTACTTTAGCTGGAGCAAACTACTTGAGTACTGCTCTGGCAAACATCACAGGAAAGGTTACTACAAGAGATGATCGCACAAGCTGGTTAGCAGACAATATTAATCTTGGCAAACTTGACTATTACCTCTATTTCATTGCCCTTATCAAAATACAAACCAAGGAAGAGGCAGCTACAGAGATCTGCATCGGCATAGGTGCAACTAGCAAATAAATATTGCAAGGGTAATTTGTCCTACACAGAGAATATACTTTTGGACAAATTTTCAATAGGCCTTAGTTTGTAACATGTCATGCAGACTTTCTTATTACCTTATGAATGTGACAAAGAACAAGCATATCATAGTTTAGCCAGCCTGGGTGACTAGTTATCCAAACAACATGGATAAAGAGCTAAAAAGGTATATTGTATTGGAACTTGATGAAGTGTGAGTTTCTGAAACTTAATGAGGCCCGTTATATTTTTGTGGAACTTAATTGAGCCCATAATATCTGTGCAAGTAACTGTTTTAAAAAACGAGGAACACAGAAGCACCCCTGTTTATGGAGACTGGATTTGATTTATTTAACTTTGAATAAGATGTTTAGCTTAGGATATGCATATTCCAATGAACCTAATAAAAATCACAGCAATGTTTTCTATAGAATAAAGAGTTTACAGTAGACAAAAACATCTTTGTTTCCGGGAAGGGGGTGAATATGTTGATTGTTAAGTTTACCCCACCGTTGAAAGTCGTGGAACAATAACTGGTGCACCATGGACTTTGTCAAGAGCAAAACTTATCCGCAATGGTCGTCCTAGCATTACCTGTAGAATATACAAAGGCCGTGCTCATTTATTTGACTATTTTATGATTGTGATAGTTAACATAGTAATCTGTAAGATAACTCTCTTCATAAAGCTATACCTTTCCATCCATAGCATCCCTGGCGCACTTAGCTTCATGATCATTTGAGAAGTGAACAAACCCAAAGCCTCTTGACCTTCCAGAGTTTTTGTCATACACTATTCTCACTGCAACAACAAATAGTCCCCATATAACTTTGCTAAATTATAAGCCTAACAAACATAAAAAAAGCCATTAAGCATTGCAATTTGCGGGATGAATATAATATACCATGCTAAAATACATTATGGCCACACAATCTTATACCAAGCAAACACTGATATGACTCTACCAGATGACTCCACAGTATATGCACATTGGCATGTTATTTCCCGGAGTAAACCCTGTGCCAGGTGAACCAATAACCACACAGTACAGATGAACTTGCACCAAACATAAATGATAGCCATTGACACGAATCCATGTGCATGAACCAGACTACATCCATGTATGGATAATTAGACTTTAGAGGTCTGCCAAATGTTTATTGATTGATTAAACAAGAGTGTTGCAAGCTATCTATGGCATAGTAGCAATATCATTTTCCTTCACTATATGACTATCTACCTTAGCGTCAACATCTGAGAATTATAGGATTTGCTATCACCTTAAAGGAAGAAAGGTACAACCACACAACAAGATTCATGAACAAACATCCTAGATAAAGCTTAAAAGTGACTGATATATAGGAGCTGCCAAATATAAATACAAGTTGCAGCAGGAATACTTGGATTGCACTTAACCTGATCTATGGATGCACACATGAGAAACACATCTTATCAAATATATTGAGTAAAATCTTGGTTATATTTTCGCAATTGTCTAGGCACTAATTGTATGTCCACAAGTTACATGATGAGGTGCACTAATTGTATGTCCCAATATACTGCACCCCAAAAAATCAAATGCAGCACACAGCTGGTATTTGCAGGCTCTTCTACCAATATTTATTACTATGAATTGTATACTGTTTCTGTAGCCGCAATTCATCACATGCATGTATTCAGGATCAGCTCAATCAGAGAGTGGTTGATATCAATGCGAATCAGGTCAACCAGATATTCATACTGTTGCACTTCCAAATAGATTCTAAGGCAACTGTAAAAACAAAAATAAAATGGACATACACAAAAGAGGAAGTGATGAAAAATGACAGTGTACTTAGCAAGTCTTCCAAGCGTGTCAGAATAATGTCAGATAAACTCCATATTCTCATGACCAAAGGCTACTGATGCGACTGTGCTAGAGTTGAGGTGAAATATTGCTAGTCACTAGACTCACGACCCAAGGACCAAGGCAATCCTCTATTGCATCTGCGCCTTTTGAAACCTCATGTTCGATGCTTATCTTTTTAACAGTTTGATGCTTATCTTTTTAACTTTTTTTCACGAGGGCTTGACCATTTGACAAAGTAAAATCCCATCACTCATGACTAAAATAGATTCCAATAGCTTGAGACAGTGGATAGTAATTGTTAGATATATCTTTACACTGGGGAAGTATCGTTCTGCTATCCTGTGCTGGAGGATGGCATGACCTCAATAGAACTAAGCCCTAGAGTTTTCTTTGCAATTCGTTTTGTATAACAGGATCTGACAGATTTGGCAGCACTATATTTCCCAAGTGACACATAAGTGTTAGAAAGTAACACCACATGCCCATGATCAAATGATCGCATCGTAAGCACCTTCTCTGCAGCAACTTTAGTGAACTCCATGTCACTATGCAAATGACCCCTCCCATCAAAGCCTTCCAAGCATTTGGTCCCATTTTATTGTGAGTCAAGCTAGCCACTTCTGCTGCTTCGTCCAAGCGGCCAGATCTTGACATTATATCCACTATGCATCCAATGTGCTCCTGACATGGATTTATGCCCTTCTTGTTAATCATTCTTCTAAAAATGATCAACCCATCATCCACCAGTCCAGAATGGCTGCATGCTAGCAATGTGTTCAAGTATGTTACACTGTCTCGGTCTTCACTATATTTCTCCATCTCATTACAAATATCGACTGCTTCCTCTCCTTGGCCATTTATACCATAGGATAACATCATAGCATTCCACGAGACAACATCTCGAGAAATCATCTCATAAAACACTCTACGGGCTAAAGTCGCATACCACACTTACCACAAACTGCCATAAGGGTATTAAGAACAGGTCTGTACAGATACAAACCTGACATGTAGCTATACCCATGAAGTTGAAGTGTTGAACACATAGGTCAAACTTAGCAATCTCATAGCAAGCAAGCAATAAGGTGACTAAAGTCACGGAATCAATCACAAATAAACCTTCACGGCTCATCATTGTAATGATCCTTAGATCATAGGGGGTAAACACCGCCAGAAGAAGGCGGACGGCGTCGGCTTTATGAGATGAGAGATTAGACTATAGGCGGGATGATAGAACCTTGAGAGGAGACTAGATTAATTCTTCTTGCTTGCTTGATAATGGATACATGCTAACCCTTTTATAGAGATGATCCGACTTGACCTTTAAGAAACAATCTCTATTTTTAAGGAAACTTATCGTATTAGATGGAATACATCTCTAAGAAATAAACCCAACTAATAAGGAAACTAACTATTCTATCTCTATTTCCTAACTACTAATGCACCCGTGGGGCCTAGAATGAATAGTGCGCGAGCTACAGTACCATACGTACTGTTCACGGATGAACAGTAGCCAGCCCATACAGCTACTCCCTCCTTTCACGACGGCCCATCCTCGGTGTGGTGGCGGCCATAGCTGAAGCCGTAGGTGACCCGTGTTGACGAGAGATTGCGATGGCGACATGAGTCCTTGAAAATCATTGCCTCCGCGCGTGGTTGCGGCAAACTCACGGCAGCTGGCGAGCATGGTAGCAACCCGACAACGCCACGGTGGCCAAAACCGGAACCGGCAGAGGCGCGGTAGGCTCGGTAGCATCCTGATAAGATGTGGAAGTGCGGCATTCGCTGCGATTCTTTGGTGGTAACCGCCGCTTCTACCGTGGATGGCGTCACCACCTCTATAGAAGGCATCGCCGCCGCCGTGGGAGGCTTCGCTGTCATCGCCATGATCATCTTCTCCAAAGTGGCATGCATGTCGAGGAAGATGGCGCCATCTTCTTATCGTTGTCGTTGGTACTCATAGCCATCTTGTTGGCGTTAGCCTTTATCATAATAGCGACTCGTGGCGGTCGATGGTTTGATCTGTCGCCATAACCATGGTAGCGAAGTCGTGGGAAGGATCGATTGCTCGATGCAAATGTAATGATCTTAGATCATTACAGGGTAAACACCGTCAGGAAGAAGGCCGGACGGCGTCGGCTTTATGGGATGAGAGATTAGACTATAGACTGGGATGATAGAACCTTGAGAGGGACACTAGATTAATTCTTCTTGCTTGCTTGATAATGGATACATGCTATCCCTTTTATAGGGACGACCCGTCTTGACCTCTAAGAAACAATCTCTATTTTTAAGGAAACTTATTTGTATTAGATGGAATACATCTCTAAGGAAATAAACCCAACTAATAAGAAAACTAACTATTCTATCTCTATTTCCTAACTACTAATGCACCCGTGGGCCCGGCATGAATAGTGCGCATGCTCTGATGCGCGTCTTGTTCACGGATGAAGCTTCGGTACATGCCCGATGTCGAGTTTATGGCTGAGACATCCAAATCAAGCCCAATCTTGATTGCATAAGCATGTGCACTCTCAGACAGTCCAAGGTCACCACAGCCGGCATAAGCTTGAGCACCGCTTATCATGGTCACAACATTATGAACTAGCCCAAACAAACGGAGCAACCTCTTAAACACCAACAATGCTTCCTCGAACAAATAATTGTGCACTAACCACGAGATCATCGCATTCCGGTAACTATACGGGACCCTCATTTCACTAAACAAAGCCCACGCCTTCATGGGGCACCCACATTTTGCATAGGAATCGAGCAATGCAATCCCAACAAAAGGATTGGATTCAACCAACTCTTCACGACCCACTCGTGGATGCACTCGGCGAAGCACGGTGTCACCCAGCCCGGCCGGCGCAAGCAATCGCTAACCAAGGTGAGCGGTTCGGGCACACCCTCACCTCGACAAAAATACCAACCGCCTCGTCAAACAACCCGCTCCTCGCATGCGGTAGATTGCTGCCAAGCGAGCAACAACGTCCCTAACGGGCATTTCGTCAAAGCAGATTCGCGGTGGCGAGACTCCCACGACCTTGGAGCCGTTTCGTCGAACACCTACCGTGCGCACCATCTGAACCCGCTCACCACCCACAACCCAAGAGGTTATCTGCTACGGCCTAAATGAAGCAACTTTTAAGTGAAAATGGTTACGATCGTGGGTTGTTCTTTACCTTCGGTGGCGGTCTGAACGAGGAGAAGGCGTCCTGGCGACCGCTCGTCGCGGACCACACGACCTGCGTGCACTCGCAAGAAAGCGAGGCAAAATTTTGGTGAGAGCCGTTAGCGTTGGGGATTGGATCGGAGAAGGAACCGAGGCGGGAGAGCGAGTGGCACCGCGACGAAGAGCTTGAGTTGGAGGCGGCGGCCGGGAGGAGGCGACTCGGCTGGTGGTGGAGTAGCGGCGATGAGAGAGCGGCCATGGCGGTGGTGGTGGAGAGGGTTGTCATGATCTCAAGAGAAAGCGTAAAGCGTGAAGGAAAAGCGTTTGATTATGAAGATCCAACGGTTCTTTGAGTTGGTCCGATCGGCCCAAAGGATATCCAACGGATGAAACTATGGTCCGATCAGCACCAGGAGATCCAACGGTCAAAATACCATCTAGTCTTTTACTGTTACAGCTGGCATAGTAAATAGAACTTTAAGACTGTAATTTTGTTTTCAACCATGGAATATTCGCCTGTACTGGGCTATAAAGCTCATTGTGCGTGATTGTTAGGCTATCGCGAATATTTCCCTTTTGCTTAGCTCATAGATATCTTCTTATTATAAATCGTAAGACTATTATCCTTCCTATACCAACAGAGATGGATCTATTAGCTATTTCATTTCGCGATTGAATCTGTGAGTTCTTATGATTTCTTGAGGATCTCACAAATTGGTATCGAGCGGCGATTTTGGTAGGGATTTTGTTGCGTGCGGAGGAGATCTAAGGTTGGTGAACTGGTTTCCTTGTGAAATTCTGAACAAAGATCCAGATCTTGGTGAGCATGACTCGAGGAAGCGGAAAATCGGGAGTGGAACCAAGTGAAAGCACAGAAGTATCAGTACTGAAGCAGGAGATTGCCGAAGCCTATTTCAGAATAGATCAAGTGCAAAATCAGATCACATCGGTCTAGGAGAAGGTAGAAAAGATGGAAGATATCCCCAGGAAAATCGACAATATGGAAGGTATGATGAAATCCCTAATGATCTGATTAGGACTCTTGTCGACAGATCCTCCTAGTTCTTCATCTCGTATTAGGACTAGAAACTTAAATGGAGTCAATGAAGAATAAGAAGTGGCAAGGGTGAACTAGAGCGAGATCGATGAAAAGATTGCGGAAACAAAGGGTATTAATGTGAGTAGCACTACGGTGTGATTTTAGAAGGATCTCCGGAGGATATGAGGGTGATAATACAATATCCTTTGCACTGGTTAAGTAATAGGCGGTATACCTTGCCGATTTACGCTCTGTCACACCTACATTCCAACGCCTTTGGGATGATGATGGAAGAGTAGATCCAATGAACTTGAGGTTAGAAAGAGTGAACCAATTCAGAGGTCAATTGCGGAGGGCGAAGTTGGAGTTCCCAAAGTTTAATGGTGAAAATCCTTTATGGTGGATAAGACAAGTGAAATACTTTGAGATGACAGAGGTACCCGATGAGTGTAGGATTGATATGGCAGATGTATATTATTGGGAGAGCGATGTTTGGTTAAGAAGCCTTTGGGATATTGATCAACCCACCACCATGGCCCCATTTTCGCAAGTTGATCGCAATCGATTTGTCGATTGTAGTATCTATGATGTCATGGATAATTTCCACTCTCTTAAGCAGAACTACTCGCTAGTTTCATCTTATATTGACAAGTTTGAGGAGAATATGGCAATAGTCAAGAAGGAACACCCATATTTGGAGGAACAGTATTATGTGGTTAGTTTTGTGAATGGACTCAAAGACGAGATTAAATGCAATCTTAGGCCCTTTAGACCTCTCAACCTTATTGATGCATATTGGCTAGCCAAAGATTTTGAGAAAGGATTGCGATTACAAAAGAGTAGCAAATTTACTAGATATGGGCAACCTAAACAAAATCCTTATCAACAGGGAAAGAATCCAGGAAAACAGGAAAAGAGTGAAATGTTTCCAAACAGAAATTCAGAATACCAATAAGGTAAGGAGGCCTGGGGAATGTTGGAAGTGTTTTGAGAAATGGACACCTCAACATAAGTGCAAGCAAGCACCAGTGGTTAATGCGATGATTACCGAACAAGAAGAGGAAGCTCCTGTGCAACAAGATCAAGAAGAAACATCTGATGAAGAGAAAAAGGAGAGTCCTACAGAAGATGAAGAAGAACAATTAATGCAAATCTCTGAACAAGCTGCCAAAGGAATTACAAATTCAACCATGATGTCGATTATAATCACTATTGGGGGAAAAAGAGGTGTGGCCTTCTTGGGCGGTGGTAGTACTAATACTTTCATTGACCACAAATTAGCACTCAAAACTCGTTGTAAGATCATCGATAATGTGATGGTGGAGTAACAATTGCGGTGGAGGAAATTACAATTGGATCACACATCGGTGAGTGTATATACAAGATTCAGGAGAAAAGTTACTGCGATGCTGATTACTAGATCTGAAAAGTGCGAAGTGATTCTTGGTGGAGATTGGATTTATCGGCATAGACACGTGACCATCAATCGAAAACAAGGGAGTTAACTATTATGAAAGGGGAACTCAAGCTATTGTTTTTTCGACATAACTCAAACCCGATGAATCAAAATTTGTTGGGTTCAGAACATATTCACAAATTAATGTGTAAGGGAGTCGTGGGGTTCGTATTGCTAGCTAGCCAAGTGCAGAAACACCATGAGCAAGCTGAGAAAACACAATCAATACTCTTTGAGATTGGGCAGTTATTGGATCGATATCAAGAAGTCTTTGAAGAACCCAAGGAACGCCACCAAAAAGAAATTGTGACCATGCTATTCCTTTGAAGGAAAATTCTGAGCCTCCCAACATTAGACCATATAGAATTCCTCATCAGCAAAAAGAAGAAATGGAGAAACAAGTTAAACAATTATTAGAATCTGCAGTCATTAAGCCAAGTGAGAGTCCCTATGCATCTCCTGCTATATTGGTTAGAAAGAAGGATGGGTCTTGGAGAATGTGTATTGATTACAGGAGGTTGAATGCACAAACAGTCAAGAACAAGTTTCCAATTCCTGTTATAGAAGACCTTCTTGATGAATTGAATGGAGCTTCTGTATTTTCAAAGTTAGATCTCAGGTCAGGCTATCATCAAGTGAGGATGAAAGGTGATACACACAAGACTGCTTTCAGGACTTATTTTGGTCATTATGAATTCCTGGTAATGCCATTTGGGTTATCAAATGCCCCTGCAACATTTCAGTCACTAATGAATTCAGTCTTTGCTCAACACTTGAGGAAATTCATTTTGGTGTTTTTTGATGATATATTGATCTATAGCAAGAATATGCAAGAGCATATCTGACAAGATTCGAAATGCTACTTGAGTTACTAAAGAGAATCAATTATTTGCTAAGATGAGTAAGTGTGTGTTTGGAGTGGATCAAGTAGAATACTTGGGTCATGTAGTCAGTGCACAAGGGGTGTCAACCAGTCCAGAAAAGATCATTGCAGTCCAAGAATGGAAAACACCACAGAATATAACTCAATTAAGAAGCTTCCTGGGCTTGATTGGATACTACAGAAGATTTGTTCAAGGTTATGGCAAAATATGTAGACCATTATATGATATGCTTAAGAAGAACTATTTCCAATGGGGTGATCTTGAGGATGAAGCATTTAAGAAATTGAAAAACTATATAGTTCTTGCCCAGTTCTTGCACTACGATTTCCATGAATCTTTTGTATTAGAGACAGATGCAAGTGGAAGTGGTATTGGAGCGATGCTCATGCAAAGAGGTAGACCTCTAGCTTATTTGAAGAGATCTCTAGGAAAAAGATCAATAGCACTCTCTACTTATGACAAAGAAGCAATAGCAATTTTAGAAGCCTTAAAGAAGTGGAGGCATTACTTTTTAGGCAATCAATTGGTAATTAAAAGCAGGACCAAAAGAGTTTAAAGTATATCACGAACAAAGAATTTGAGAGGAATCCAACACAAATTGATCTTTGAAGCATTTGGAGTTTAATTACACTATTGAGTACAAGAAAGGAAAAGATAACAAAGTGGTCGATGCTTTGTCTAGAAGAGAGTATTGTTTAGCTATTTACATTGCGATGCGGTATGGATTGAAGAAGTTGAGAGCAGTTATCAAAATGACCCACATTGCAGAGAATTACTAGAACAGTTAATCATTGAAGGGAATTCAGTACCATACTTTTCCTTACATGCGGGTATATTAAGGTATAAAGGAAGATTATATGTTGGAGCTAATGACAGTATGAGAAGCAAGATAATTGAGTCACTGCATGCATCTTCTATTGGAGGTCACTCTGGCAGGATGGCTACATATCAAAGAGTAAAGAGGATCTTTTATTGGCCTGGACTGAAGAAAACTGTGGAAGCTTTTGTTAAAGAGTGTGCAGTTTGTCAGAGGTCTAAAGCTGAGCATTGTCACTATCCCGGGTTGCTTAACCCTCTACCCATTCTGACATGGCTTGGACTCACATTTCTATGGATTTCATTGAAGGACTTCCAAAATCAAATGGCAAAGAGGTCATATTGGTG